>JADBJO010000469.1:505315-580315 GCA_016801955.1 Conus betulinus | reverse complement strand
AGGACATGCAAGCACGTTCTCACCTATACATACACCAATGTACAAACACACAGGCATTTGCTCTCTCTCTCTCTCTCTGTACCCTCCCCCCCCCCTCTCTCTCTCTCTCTCTCTCTAACACACACACACATGAATGCCTACACACATATATACACAAGCATGCATGTGTGCGCATCAGAACACATACATGCAGGTGTACACACACACACACACACACACAGGTGCACACACAGGTGTGCACACACACACACACGCACACACGCACACACACACACACACACACACACACACACACACAGGTGCACACTCACAAGCATGCACACACACACACACACACACACACACACACACACACACACATGCACGCGCGTGCACACACACATGCACATACACACGCACACGCATGCACAGACACACACATATGCACAGAAGCACACACACACACACACACACACACACACACACACACACACACACACACACACACACACGCTAGCAAATGAATGAGAGACTGAAGAGAGAAAGAAAGAAAAAGGAAAGAACAGCTAATGAAACAGCACAAAGCTGAAAGAAGAAAATCCATCCCAGGCTGAAAGTGGAAACAGGGCAGGACCAGTCATGATACCTTGTAGCCCACAGCCAGAGAAGAACTCAAAGTAGCCGACATATTGATCTCTTCCCTCAGGCCTGAGCATTCTGTCATCCGCCTGTCGCTCGGAGCTGACATCCATTTATGTCGATACCCACCTGCTGTGTGGAGATGGTGGTCTGCCTGTTTGATCTTGGCCTGCGCTAGAGGAGTCTTAGTTGCAGCCTGCGATGAGGACAGATAAAGCAGTGCATTGCTGTAGTTTCCTGGCCAGGGATTTAGTCAGTGGTGGTGTTGGTGATGGTGTTGTGTGTGTGTGTGTGTGTGTGTGTGTTTATATGAAATCTCCAACAGAATTTTATTGCTGATGCTTACATTGATCAAGAATGTAATTTTTTTTTTTTTTTTTTAAGGAACAGCAGTATGTATCGTGGTTGCTATTGGAGAATCTTTGGTGGCAGTTTTTTCTTTTCGTTTTTTCTTAGAGGTTGAGGTGGGGTGGCGTTAATCTGCGTAGTGTTTGAATGATAACATGGAAGATTTTTTTCTTCTTTTTTTAACATTTTGCGGCAATCCTTTGTGTTGGAAGCACTTAATGCATAACAATGGCAAAAGGGAAAAGTACATTATGTTTATGTCTGGACACACATGCACGCACACACACACACATGCAACACACAACACACAAACACATACACACACACACACACAAAACGTAAAGACAGTAACAGAAAACAACCAAACCCACAAGATTGCCGTTGTGGAATGATAGTGAATGAAGATTATGAGTGAATGATGATTATGATCAAAAGTGACTTCACTCCAAAAAGAACAATTGAGTAATAAAGCCATTGACTGATGCATTTAGTAACTACATGACAGACTTTTCAACACGTACCTTTGTTATTTCATTTTCACTCAGTTTGTATTGTGAATTGAAGAACATCTAGAGGAAATTCCCCATTAGACAATTTCTGTGTAAAGTTTTTCATTTCAGATTCAGGTACACAGAAGATATAGCGTGTGTGCTGTGAGCACAACAGGCATTTCAAACATTGAACTCATGAATGAACTTGGCAAAATATTGACGGTGTGTTCTGGTCATGCAATCATCAACTACTTGCTTTTTCGGTCCTGGTTTTGATAGGTTACTTTTTTGCTCTCCCTCGGAATCGCTGACCCATTCAGTCATAATTTATACCATTTTTTTTTTTTCAAAATGCGTCCATAAAAATCTGCCATTATCAGTTTTCAGAAAGGCCTAGTATTCATGACACCTTATGCCAATATTAGAAGCATGGTATGTTGTGAACAACTGAAAGATATGGCATAGTGTCAGTTTCCCAGTTTGCAATGTATTTTTTTGATGATTGAAAACGTTTTGTTTGCTTGCCCCCACCCCCACCCCCCCCACTGAAATATGAGAGCGTATGCCATATCATGCCACATTTTGGTCCTTGGTCATCCTGAGCATTTGACGATGAGTTCAAACGACGAGGTGAACACACGTCAGACACAAGAGACAGTAAATCACCACCACCAGACACAAAGACGGTGATTCACGGCCGGCCAGGGACAAACAGAGTGACCGAACATTGCACGCAGCAAAAACCCCCACTTGCCAGACCCATCATCCAGGATTATGGTCCCAGGGTTCTAGGCAGCGTTGTAAGCTGCCAGAGCTGTGCGCAGCCACTGACGTGCGTGCTGCGGCAGGACGAAGAGGGATAGATCTGTGGGCTGGGGCAAGGCCGCAGTTAACCTGTGCGTCCGGAGGGAAGGCACAGTGAGGAGCTATAGACATGATGGTGCGCTGTGCGAACGTTTGAGGCAGAGTCTGCATGAAGTGTGTCGAAGAAGGCCTGGGAACGGATGAACCGAGATCTGTATGATATTAAACCTAGCGATATCAAGAAAAGTTTGACAGATCATCTTAGCGAATGATTTAGTCTAAGACATGCATCGATATGAGCAGATAATAGAGACGGGAATGAAAAACAGATGAGGTTTAAGTAACTGATTTTTTTTTTAAATTTCAAGAGAGGGGGTATTAGTGAGCAAGCAAACAAAATCGTTTTATTTTTATTATTTATTTTTTTCATAGGCATATTCTCTAATGGTTTGTCACTTGATTGGTACAGTGGGTTTTTTTTTTCTTATGTAGGCTTACTCGCTAATGGTTTGTCACTTGATTGGTACACAATTAATAAAAGTGGACATTGTATGCTGGACTTATATAATTTTTTATTATTTACTAGTGCATCATCACTAATTTGAACTTGTAAAATTGTTTTTAAAAAATTAAAAGGAATAAACAACAGCACGAATCTGATACTAAGACGGTGCTGGGCTACAAGCCTTTGTGACGGCCGTTGTGGAGGGCAGAATTCCCTCACAGTGATCCATTGTCGTGGTAACCATGGCTGACGCCGGACGCAGGGAGTCGGATGCTCTGAAGACCGTCGCTTGGGCACGCTTTGGTAAGGCGGTAGGCGAGGAATCTGTTTGTAAGTTGTAAAGGTGGCTTACTGATCGAAGCGCTTCAGACATGTGTTTAACGTAAATGTGTGATCCAGCATCTGATGAGAACGGATTCCCGAAGAGGTCTGAACATGTCACTGATTTGTGTGATTATTGATCAAAAAAAAAAAAAAAAAAAAAAAATTAGAAAGAGAGGGAGTTAGTTACCGCCAAGGACATTGACTAACAAAGCACAGGACAAGACACAATGTATTTCGACCTCATGGATTTTCTTCAGGAAAAAAAAAAATTCACATTTAACATTTAGGACAGTACAAACAAAGAACGAAGAGTCACTCTTCATTCATTGTTTGTACTGCCCTAAATGTTAAATGTGATGTGTTTCTTTCTTTGTACTGTCCAAAATGTTAAATGTGATGTTTTTTTTTTTTTTTTGCCTGAAGAAGACCCAAGAGGTCGAAATGCATTGTGTCTTGTCCTGTGCTTTGTTAGCCAGTGTCCTTGGCGGTAACTAATCCCCTCTCTTTCTAAAGTTTGCTTCATTCTCCGCCATCAGTCGCTCCATTTTGAAAAAGGTTATTGATAATTGTGATGGGGAAAATTTGGGTTTTTTTTTCAGGGGGGAGGGAGAGGGTTGGGTTTGGGGGTGCCCATTTAACGGTAGACATGGAAGCTGTGGAGTGTTTTTGATCTGCGTAATCCATGTTTAATTAATGAGGAAATGCCCAGGAAATGCTTTTTCAGTTTTTGCTTTCTCTGTTGGTGTGACCCCTATCATGGGTCATACTGGTTTGGCAAACTGTTAATGAACACATGTACATGCATGCACACATGCACATGCTCACACACGCACACGTGCGCACATGCATGCACACACACACACACAGATACACACACATTCACACACATTCTGTCTCTCTGTGTATCTCTGTCTGTCTGTCTCCCCCTTTCTCTTTCTCTGTCCCTTTCTTTCCCTCTCTCTGTCTGTGTCTGTCTGTCTCTGTCTCACAGTCCATCTCTGTCTTGATCTATCTGTAATTTTAAGGACCCAGGTTGAGGCCTCTCAGGTCTGATGGACTATGATCAATGGGACTGAACTTGACGTGCATGCATTCCCTCTGATCTGTGGTGTCAGTCTGTTTTTCCTCAGCATTTTTTTTTCAGTATCATTTTTTAATTCAGTGTTAAATGTAAACAATACAGTGTCAAGAATTTTCCACTTTGGGGTCCACCATCAGCTTAGGACAGCTCTGAAAAAATGAGAAGACAGCAGAAGATAAAGAAAGGAAATGTGGAAGAACAGAATTTTTCAGCTCTTTGCAAAGCTAGGAGTACATGTGACACCAGTGACTGGTCCCTAGGGGGTGCTGCAATGGTGAACACTGTGCCAGATGTCTCTGCCTGTGATGTTTGTGGGCTCAGTACCTGGGTTTGCAGTAAGGTGTTTCCTAACATGACCTGTCATCTCTTCCCACACCACTCAGCAGTGTTGTCTGTCCACCTCTTTCTCTGTGTGACCTGTCTTCTCTCTCCCCACTGGTGTTGTCTGTCCACCTCTTTCTCTGTGTGACTTGTCTTCTCTCCCCACTGGTGTTGTCTGTCCACCTCTTTCTCTGTGTGACCTGTCTTCTCTCCCAACTGGTGTGTGTCTGTCCACCTCTTTCTGTGTGTGACCTGTCTTCTCTCCCCACTGGTGTTGTCTGTCCATGTCTTTCTCTGTGTGACCTGTCTTCTCTCCCCCACTGGTGTTGTCTGTCCATGTCTTTCTCTGTGTGACCTGTCTTCTCTCCCCACTGGTGGTGTCTGTCCATGTCTTTCTCTGTGTGACCTGTCTTCTCTCCCCACTGGTGTTGTCTGTCCATGTCTTTCTCTGTGTGACCTGTCTTCTCTCCCCACTGGTGTTGTCTGTCCATGTCTTTCTCTGTGTGACCTGTCTTCTCTCCCCACTGGTGTTGTCTGTCCATGTCTTTCTCTGTGTGACCTGTCTTCTCTCCCCACTGTGGTGTCTGTCCATGTCTTTCTCTGTGTGACCTGTCTTCTCTCCCCACTGGTGGTGTCTGTCCATGTCTTTCTCTGTGTGACCTGTCTTCTCTCCCCACTGGTGTTGTCTGTCCATGTCTTTCTCTGTGTGACCTGTCTTCTCTCCCCTCTGGTGTTGTCTGTCCACCTTGTTCTCTGTGTGACTTGTCTTCTCTCCCCACTGGTGTTGTCTGTCCATGTCTTTCTCTGTGTGACCTGTCTTCTCTCCCCACTGGTGTTGTCTGTCCACCTCGTTCTCTGTGTGACCTGTCTTCTCTCCCCACTGGTGTTGTCTGTCCACCTCGTTCTCTGTGTGACCTGTCTTCTCTCCCCACTGGTGTTGTCTGTCCACCTCTTTCTCTGTGTGACCTGTCTTCTCTCCCCACTGGTGTTGTCTGTCCACCTCTTTCTCTGTGCGACCTGTCTTCTCTCCCACTGGTGTTGTCTGTCCACCTCTTTCTCTGTGTGACCTGTCTTCTCTCCCACTGGTGTTGTCTGTCCACCTCTTTCTCTGTGCGACCTGTCTTCTCTCCCCACTGGTGTTGTCTGTCCACCTCTTTCTCTGTGTGACCTGTCTTCTCTCCCCCACTGGTGTTGTCTGTCCATGTCTTTCTCTGTGTGACCTGTCTTCTCTCCCCCCTGGTGTTGTCTGTCCATGTCTTTCTCTGTGTGACCTGTCTCTCTCTCCCCACTGGTGTTGTCTGTCCATGTCTTTCTCTGTGTGACCTGTCTTCTCTCCCCACTGGTGTTGTCTGTCCATGTCTTTCTCTGTGTGACCTGTCTTCTCTCCCCACTGGTGTTGTCTGTCCACCTCTTTCTCTGTGTGACTTGTCTTCTCTCCCCACTGGTGTTGTCTGTCCATGTCTTTCTCTGTGTGACCTGTCTTCTCTCCCCACTGTGTTGTCTGTCCCCTCTCTTCTCTCTGTGACCTGTCTTCTCTCCCCACTGGTGTTGTCTGTCCATGTCTTTCTCTGTGTGACCTGTCTTCTCTCCCCACTGGTGTTGTCTGCCCATGTCTTCTCTGTGTGACCTGTCTTCTCTCCCCACTGGTGTTGTCTGTCCACCTCTTTCTCTGTGTGACCTGTCTTCTCTCCCCACTGGTGTTGTCTGTCCATGTCTTTCTCTCTGTGTGACCTGTCTTCTCTCCCCACTCCACTCAGCGGTGTAATCCGTCCACCCTTTTCTCTGTGCGGCTTGTGTTCTCCTCTCCTGCAGTGTTCCTTGGAGCAGGGGGTCATGGGGGAGTCTGCTTGATCTCATCACATGCTCACACTCCTTCCGCTTTGTTTTCTGTACTGCGGTCACCAGGCCTTTATCAGTTTATGGTGATTTGGGCTGCTGCCTGATGACCTGCCGCTGAAGAAGTCACAAGTCACCATTGATAAGTTTTCACAAAAACAAAAACAAAAAAAAAATAAACAAAAGAAAGAAAGAAAAATGAAAGAAAGACAGAAACAAAAAAACAAAGAAAAAAGAGAGAAGGAAAGAAAGAAAAAAGAAAGAAAAACAACAAACAAAAACAGAAGAAAGAAAGAAAAAAACTGTTGGATTGCTGAGGGTGTGGAGCAACATGTTGCTCAGTCAGGATGTTTATGGTGGTAGCTGGAAGAGGCAGGGCAGGTGTAATGCCACTAAAGGGCCATGGAAAGTGAGAAGGGGGGGGGGGGGGGGGGGGGAGAGGAGGATCTACACTGGGGTGTAGGCACTTTTGGATTCTCTCATCACTTTTCTTTGTGACAGTGTCACATTGAAAGCGACACATTCTTCATTTTGTCTATCTCTGTCTGTTTGTCTATCTGTGTCTTTGTCTGTCTCTCTGTCAGTCTCTGTCTGTCTGTCTGTCTGCCTGTCTCTCATCTGTCTGTCTGTCTCTCTCTCCCCACCCCCTTTTCTCTCTCTGTGTCTCTGCATCAACCTCTCTTTCATTAGGTGTGTGTGAATGCACGTGTAAATGACGTATTTGAATATATAGATGCACCACTGTTCAGACTGCAGATCCAGTATTGCACTTGAATGAGCATTTCTGTATTCCTGAAAGAAAATGATTTTTTTTTGTACGTTATTCTTATTGGCATGGGAATGTTTGGTAATGAAAGGAAAGACCTTCTTTGATAGGTTTGATGGGCAGTGGTGGGGAGCAGGTGGAGGTGGGGGGGTTTAGAACAGAGAGAATGAAGAGAGGTGGATTGAGGAAGGGTGAAGGTGGGTGGGTGGGGGGGTCACATTGTTGTTTGTTGGAGAGGTCAGGGCTTTGTGGAGATCACCACCATCAGCCTATTTCTCTGGTCCAGTTTCATTGTCTGTTTTGGGGAATGGAGTTCACATACCATGAGTTACCTGATCTTGAATTTTTTTTCCATGTTTATCAAGTGCTCCCCCCCCCCCCCCCCCCACTGACCCCACTGATCCTCTGGTCAGTGTTTTAAACTTTTTTTTCCTTTTGTATTTGCTTATCAAAATATTGAACAGAAGTTGTAGCAATGTAACATACATGTGCATAGGCTCCTACATTCCTACATGTATACATACTACACATATACATGTATACTTTTATAAGCATATGAACACATACATATTTGCATGAATTTGTTCTTGCACACATCCATACATACATATTTATATACAAATACAACCATTGATTTACATATAAGCCATGCCAACTGATGTCGAACCGCATTACAGGACTTGTGCCCACATGTTCATTCAATTTAAGAAGAAAATAAAGAGGAAAAAGAAAGAATGTGCATCTAAAACTGAAAGACATGCAAGAGACACCAACCAGCAGACAGACAGACAGACAACAGACAGACAGGCAGACAGACAGACAGACAGACATAGAAGCAGACTGGACAAAAACAAAGGCTTGGACAAGCAACAGATGAAATGAAACGGAGAGCCATGACAGGTTCACTGTTTTCTTTCTGTCTTTTTTTTGTTTTCTTCTTTTTTTTTTTTTTTTTAATTTAAAATAAGTTGCATACTTTTACTGCCATTACTGTTCACTACTCATTTCCATTGCTAATGAAAGGGTGGGATTCCACTGTGCACAATGGAACAAAGTGGGACCAGGAAAGCAAGGGCTGAATGCTAGCGTTCATGTTCTTGCTTTTCTTGGGACAGAAATCAAAGCATGGCTAGCATTGAATCAAGTGCCTGTCAATCATATAAAAGAAAAAAAAATGAATTTCAAATAAGGAAAAAAAAGATAAATAAAAGATTTTCAGGTTTAATTTTCCTCAGTTGCATTCACACACACACAAACATTCAGTGTCACGTTGAAACAGAAACGTGCAAGTAAATTTATGCTCTCCCACGCTCACACTGTGGCTCAGAGGATTAGGGAGGGGAGGTTACTGGGGGGGGGGGGGGGGGGGGGGGGGGAGAGAAGAAGGTGTAGGGGGGGGGAAATGGAAAGGGTGAGCTGTTGAGAGATTATAAAGAAGAAACCAAAGACAAACGTCAACAATTCAAAATAGGTGGGTAAGAGGATAGTAAAGAAAGTGAATGTTTATTACACACACGCACGCACACACACACACACACACACACACACACACACACACACACACACACACACACACACACACACACACACACACACACACACACACACACACACACAGTATGAGAGAGAGAGAGAGAGAAAGAGAGAGACAGATAGGAAACAGATTTTGAAGATCTGTGTAAAAAATCTTTACCGTGGAAGTTGGACAGAGAGAGAGGAACAAGAAGGTTGTTGGTCAATGAATGTGTGCCAAAAAAGAAAAAAAATGGCAAGGCTCTTTGAGTCCTTTTTCTCTTCTATTTTGTTAGACAGACTCGGCAGCACCGACGGCATTTGATAGAAACTATTGCGGAATGAATATTTCATTATTTGAATGAACTCGCTGCATTGATCGGCGTTGTTCTACCAGAGTGGAAAATGTTGTCACAGGGAATAGGAGCATTGATAATCCATCCAGAATCAATACACTGTGATTAGCAATGCAGTGTTGAAACCATGGTAACAGTGAAACGTTGATCAAGCTTGAATGCGTGAACAAATTAACGATATGAGTAGATCATCTCAAAAGATGTGTGCCATGTTCTATTTATATGACAATATTGACTGCGTTTGTCACATGAAAAGCATTTACACAGCGTGATGCACAAGATTTTTTTTTGCATAGAATGTAGTGCGCACCTCTGCATTGTTTAGAAAGAAGATCTCTTTCATCAGTAAATGTAAGAGGCTTTGGAATGTAAGACATCAATTTCAGCATGGACCAAGCTGCTGTCTGCAGCCTTATTCCTGATACACTGGAACAGGGAAACATGGCCATGCTTGATTGCATGGCGTTGTACATGTATGTATGCTGGATTGATCTGCGATTGGTGTTTCAATCTCGATAGCCACAGACACTGATTGTCAGCCAGAAATGAAGGTGTGATGAAGGGGGAGTGTGTTGTATCACTACAGGGCGGAGAGTGTGTGTGTGTGGGGGATTAGTATAGCTGAGCCTCTCAGTAATAGTGTCAAGAAATCCCCAAAAACTGAGGCTGAAAAAAGAAGGGAATCGTTAAGAAGGAGGTAAAATATAGTGAAGACAAAGAGAGAAAAAAAGAATGCTACAGAAAAAGACAAGTTTGTAAAAGTGCTGGATTATTAGGAGGGAAACGTCATGTAGACAATGAAAAAAGTGTTCCTGTAAAAACAGAATCCTTAATGAAAAGAAATTCTATTACTGGGAGGTAAAGTTGATAGAGACAAAGAGAAAAATGTTCTAGAAAAAAAAACTTGAAAGGGAAGGAGGTGTCTGTTGGGTGGACAGTGTCATAGAGTCCAGGAGAACAGTGTTCCGGTGTCAGGACATGGAAAGAGCTGATTACCGATCACTGTGCCAGGAAGACAAAGAAGGAGATAACTGAAAACTAATAGTTTTTTAAAGGGAAGGGGGATGGTGGTTGGGAGGTAGATATGATAGAGACAGAAAGAGTTTATGAAAGAAAAAGAAAATCTGCCATTCTTGAAAGGGAATGAGTCTTTGTGAGAGGGTAAATGCAGTGATTGATAAAAGAGAAAAAAAGGTTGTTAAAATGACGTTTTTAAAAGGGAGTGAATCATTATTCAAAGCATCTTTGTAAGGTGTCACTCTGTGAATCAGATCTACGCATCTGTACTCTGTACAGCATATTTTGTACAATATTGTGTGAAAGAAAAACAGTTGATTTTCCACACTGCATGGACCCCCCCCCCCCCCCCCCTCCCTTAGTCCTACCTCTTCCCTGCTGCTCCTTCGCAAGAGAAGATAAGGTGCCTGATGGAAATAATGTTACAGAGTATTCACAGTGACTGTACAGCTGGCTACCTCCTTCAGGAAACACTGTTACAGAGTATTCACAGTGACTGTACAGCTGGCTACCTCCTTCAGGAAACAATGTTTCAGAGTATTCACAGTGACTGTATAGATAGCTACCTCCTTCAGGAAACACTGTTACAGAGTATTCACAGTGACTGTACAGCTGGCTACCTCCCTCAGGAAACATTGTTACAGAGTATTCACAGTGACTGTACAGATAGCTACCTCCTTCAGGAAACAATGTTTCAGAGTATTCACAGTGACTGTATAGATAGCTACCTCCTTCAGGAAACACTGTTACAGAGTATCACACAGTGACTGTACAGCTGGCTACCTCCCTCAGGAAACATTGTTACAGAGTATTCACAGTGACTGTACAGATAGCTACCTCCTTCAGGAAACAATGTTTCAGAGTATTCACAGTGACTGTACAGATAGCTACCTCCTTCAGGAAACAATGTTTCAGGATATTCACAGTGACTGTACAGATAGCTACCTCCTTCAGGAAACACTGTTACAGAGTATTCACAGTGACTGTACAGCTGGCTACCTCCTTCAGGAAACAATGTTTCAGAGTATTCACAGTGACTGTACAGCTGGCTACCTCCTTCAGGAAACAATGTTTCAGGGTATTCACAGTGACTGTACAGATAGCTACCTCCTTCAGGAAACACTGTTACAGAGTATTCACAGTGACTGTACAGCTCGCTACCTCCCTCAGGAAACACTGTTACAGAGTATTCACAGTGACTGTACAGATAGCTACCTCCTTCAGGAAACAATGTTTCAGAGTATTCACAGTGACTGTACAGATAGCTACCTCCTTCAGGAAACAATGTTTCAGAGTATTCACAGTGACTGTACAGATAGCTACCTCCTTCAGGAAACAATGTTTCAGAGTATTCACAGTGACTGTACAGATAGATACCTCCTTCAGGAAACACTGTTACAGAGTATTCACAGTGACTGTACAGCTGGCTACCTCCTTCAGGAAACAATGTTTCAGGGTATTCACAGTGACTGTACAGATGGCTACCTCCAGGAAACAATGTTTCAGGGTATTCACAGTGACTGTACAGATAGCTACCTCCTTCAGGAAACAATGTTTCAGGGTATTCACAGTGACTGTACAGATAGCTACCTCCTTCAGGAAACACTGTTACAGAGTATTCACAGTGACTGTACAGCTGGCTACCTCCTCCTTCAGGAAACAATGTTTCAGGGTATTCACAGTGACTGTACAGATAGCTACCTCCTTCAGGAAACACTGTTACAGAGTATTCACAGTGACTGTACAGATAGCTACCTCCTTCAGGAAACATTGTTACAGAGTATTCACAGTGACTGTAAAGATAGCTACCTCCTTCAGTGAAGTTATTTGGTCATCCATGTCACTTGTGTTTGTTGTTTGTTTTTGTCTGTCTGTCAGCAAGACTACACAAGAAAACTAGCAAACAGGTTTTAGCAAAACTCGGCAGAAAGACAGAATGCGGTCCAAAGACAACAAACCAGTTCCATTTTGGTGTGAATCAGGATGAAAGGGAGGATTCAGAATCTGTTCAACCTGTGTGATCTGCACACTCTTGAAAAGCGTTTTTCATGCTATTTTGTTTGCTTCGTACTCATTCCCTGCTCATGTCTTCTTCCTTTTTCTTCAGGTTTGAAGATGGATTCTTCAGAGAACAGGGAGAGAGAGAAGTCTGAGAATCATCAGACCTCCGACGATGAGACTCCTCAGATTTTAGACACCACCCCCACCAAACAGTCTGACTCGGACTACAACTATGAAGATGACTTTGAGGAGCTTGATTCATCACTCAATCAGGAAAAGTCACGGGACACGTCCTCATCTCAGCAGTCAGCCTCGGTAAGCACAACTACTGTTATTAGCACATTGTATTCATGATGTAGCCGGGTGCTAACAGTGTATATTCCTTGGTCACCCATCGTAGACGAGATATTTTGTTCATGAGTTATCTTCCCCCTTACCTCCCTTGGTTGAATCTCATTTTTTATTGAGTAAATTCCTTAAATCATGAATACCTCAGAACCTACATAGTTGTGTATACATCGCTGAAGTCACAAAAATTAATGTATTCTATTCATTACAATCGTATTGGACTGAGAAGCCCATATATTTTCCCCTGAAACTGGTATTTCGACCAAATTAATCTTGGCGCCATTTTGAATTGTCCGACGAACAAACCGTAAATAATTCTTGATTTCACAAAAAGTATGAGAGAATCCAAAGAATCCATGAATGCGCATTGAAAGTAAAGTCCATAAGCTCTCATTTCGTATATTGCATGCCTATGATCTTTTCTGCACAAGCTTGCGACTATACGAAATGACTGACGGTGCCGGTCTCTTGAGCAAGTCGCCTTCTCTGTTCATTGTCGGAGTTTTTATCTTAATTGTTTTATGAAGTTCAGTCTTCCCTATCGAAATCTTTTTAGTAACTTTGTTTCTATGATAGGAGCAGCTGAAAATATATAAAAATTATCATCCGATAGACCATTCCAACGGAATAACATTTTTATCGAAGATCGTGTTAGACGCACGTGGCGACGGCAATGTGATGATAGAGCAAGTTGTGTTTTCTATCAAATTTAAACACAAGTTCTCCACTTGACGGCATCTTGGATAATGAAATTTATATGTATAAAAAGAGCGAAATCCCAGCTATTCAGTCATTACAACATTATTTTATGCTGTTTGGTATTTTTTCATAGAAATAAAGGAAAATATGATGTAAGCTCATTAAAAGTGGGTTCATTCTTGGACTTTCATCATCAATAACTTTACACAGCCACAAAATTGTCAATATATATGACTTGTTGCATTTTATTCCTGGGGTTCTGAGGTTTTCATCAATGTTTAATATGTTTGGACACTTTGAACGTACGGCGAGCTAGACAACGCAGAAACTGCAGCAGAGAGCACAAATTTTGTCATTTGCTGTCTCGCAAGGCTCATTTTGCTTGTGGCGCTGCATTGTCGGCTTTGTGGTCTGGTCAAACTGTATATAAGTGAAGCGCGGCGTGAGTGCGAGCGGAGTGTTCCCCAGAGTGCTCCCCAGAGTGTTCCCGAGAGCGTTGCCTAGAGTGGTCCCCGAGTGAGCGATCAGCGTGAGAGAGTGCTCGGTGCACTGAGTGCGAAAGAGTTCCCAGGCAGTGTTCCTGGTTTGAGCTCCTTGTCATGGAAGAGAAATAAAAGAAGGAAAAACTCCATGATGTCCTCTGTGTCTTCTTGACTGGCTGCTGTCCCTTGGCTCCTGCACATATCACCATCTGCCTGTCTTCACCTGCACACCCTTTACCCCTCCACTCCATCACACATTATATTCTCACTTTCCATTCCTTTTGTGAAGCTAATTTAACCCCTTTTTTTTGCCTTGCCAGGGCCCAGTCTCAGGTTACTTCTGATTTATTTTTGTGTAGCCAATTGTATATGATTAGGTCAGAGTGAAAAAAAAAAAATTTGATCAGACACTCAGATTATGAAGGAGGTGAAAGGAAATACATGTGTGTGTGTGTGTGTGTGTGGTGGGAGGAGGAGGAGAGGAACAGGGGGTTGAGGTGGGGGAAGGGGTTGAGGGTTCAGGATGTGTGTGTGTGTGTGTGTGTGTGTGTGTGTGTGTTATGTATCATCAATGTTTTCATTGTAGAGTTTGATGGTTATGAGGAAAATCTATATGACCAGTTAAACCTTTACTTGCCGAACCATAATGAATAGCAATCTAGAATAATGACTGTTACAAGACCTGATCTTGGAGAGGTGAGGATAGCCTGCAGCATTAATATGAATGAACACCTTGGATCATCAGAAATGGAAAGAACAAAATGCAAACACACACACATATTATATATATATAAAATGCTGAACAAGTTAGTGGTTAGTTGTCGTATCCTGGCTAAAAGACTCCAAGGATCATCCAAACAGCCTAAATACTTGAACACTATGGTACAAATGCATCAGTTGGGGATGAGGACATTATGTGTGTGACTGTTTTTGATCACCCCACCACCTGGGCAGCCACACTCTGACTTAGGGGAATTAGTGGTTAGGAAAACCATATGCACAGGAATAGTTTCTGTCATGACTTGAAAGAGGAAAAACAAAAGAGAAAGGAAAGGGGGAACAGGGGACCAAAGATAATGGAAGTGAAAAGTTAAGAAACTAGATTAGATGTATTAAGTCATTTATGAGATGATATGGGGGACCATTGTAACCTATCTTGTAAACAGAACCATTCCTATGGCCTGTTCCAAGGCCTTTCATTTACTGATCAGGTTTTATTAGGGGGACAAGGTGAACTGTATTTGATAGCCCTTGGCATCAAGTGGAGACATACCACAGTCTATAATTCTGTGGTATTTTTACCACCAAGGGTTCAAAAGCACAGCCCAGTAGTGCCTCAAAAGCAGCCAGCGAAGGGTTGGAAAGCAAAATGAAAAGAAAGTGCAGCAAGGAAATAAGTCGCTGAAAAAAAGAAAACCATGATGTACATAATATTAATGTACAGAAAAATCTTTGAGCCGGTGCTTGAGGATGCAAGGGAGGTGAAAAAGTGTCAACAGTCAGAGTGATCAGCCCTGTTATTTCATAACATAAGCGTTGTCATTTACTTAAGTGCTGACAGCAGCAAAGAATTGTGCAGAACAGCCTTTACTCCGATCTCCCCAGAGATGCTGTCACCCGCCTGACTGACCAAACAAATATTAGTTGAAAATTTAGAAGGCTGGGGGGGGGAGGGGGGGGGGGGGGGGGGACAATTTTAAAAGGTTGGGGGGGGGGGGGGGGGGGGAGGGAAAAGGCAGGTTGACAATGCCGCCATGATTACATTAAAAGAAACAATTGGGGAGAAGAAAGTGCTTGGTGTGGCACCACATGCCCACCCCTTTTCCCCCCTCACCTCCGGGCATAGTCCTTCCACTTAAGCACGCTGACCTTACATAAATCTCTGTCACTGTCTCTGTCTGTCTGTCTCACTCCTCCTTGTCTCTCAGTCTCTCTCTCTTCTCTCCCATACCTGTCCCGGAGTCTTTAAGACCTGTGGTGAGGTTATACATACATCTATTGCGTGTGCGTGTGTGTCTTTCTTTGTGTCTTGTCTTCCAAGGATCTTATCTATTCCACAACAACAACAACAACAACAATAAAGATTGTTGCACTACCTTGGTTTGGGGCAATAATCTTGTAACCTTGAATTGGACTACAGATAGTTGTTGATGTAGGTCTTTGGATCCAGCTTTCGGCTGAGACCTTCATGAAAATCTGAAAGACAGATCCTGTGCCTGTTTGCTGCAAGAAGAGTCAGACACACTAAATATAATGACCCACTTGGAGCCTCACCAATGCCTCTGTTCTGACCTATGTGGAAACACTCCTAACACATTTGACTGATTTCACCATGTGTCAAAATGGAACCACGTTCTGTTTCAATTTAAAACACAGCAACAACAAAAAAAGATAAACAAGGATGTTTTGTAAGTAATAAGCTAGTTTGTTTTGTATTTGTTAACATATTTTGTTGATGAATAATTAGTCGTCTGGTCACGGAATCTGTGCTGTTTTATTTGTTTAATCTGTCACTTAGTCTGTGGCAGATAGAATTTTGTGTCTTTCATGAGTTTAAGTGTGTGTGTGTGAGAGGAGGGGCACAGGTGTATTGGGGGGGGGGGGGGAAGTTGAAGGGTGTGTGTGTGTGTGTTTGTGGATGTGTGCGTTTGTTTGTGTGTGTGTGTGTGTGTGTGTGTGTGTGTGTGTGTGTGTGTGTGTTTTTTATGGATGTGGATGTGTTTGTGTGCTTATGGATGTGTTTGTGTGTGTGTGTGTGGGAGGGAGATAGGAGGGAGGGACATGTATGTATCAGTGTGTGTGTGTGTGAGTGTGTGTGTGTGTGTGTGTGTGTGTGTGTGTGTGTGTGTGTGTGTGTGCTTGCTTGCATGTGCTCCCTATGTTGAGCAAATTCCTCACATGTTGGGTCCACACATTTTGAGATGTGCACTGACGAGTTTGCGACATCCTTTTCTCTCTTCAGGACAGCTCCAACAAACAAGATACCACCCAGGAATCTGACTCGACAACAAACAACCTCTGTGACCACCACCACCACCACCACCACCGCCACCACAGACACTCCTGCAACAGACAAAGACAGCTCAGCGGCAGAAGACGCGGGTTGACTCCTCCTCCCAAAAGCCCACTGATTCTCCCTCCGCCTTCGACGACCCCCAGTCGGATGACTCGGAGCCGGAGCCTGAAGGTGACGTGTTGTTCACAGACGATCAGCAGCGTGCCATGCTGGAGCTGATGGCCCAGAAGCATGACAGTGGGGACTACTCAGGTACCGTCAAACCGCCACACACACAGCGGGACATGCATGGTTTCACTTTACGCTAATGTAGCTTGGCCATCATTTGACCTTTGATCCCTCCTGTAGGGCTCGATTTGAGACTTGCTGCCTTCAGAGCAGTTTCCTTTTTCCGTATAAAAAAAGAAAAGAAAAAGATACAGTGAAGCATGCATTTCTTTTTGTGTGTTTGAAAAAGCTGTGGTCTGTATATTCCTGCTTTTTTTTTCTGGGTTGTTTTTTTGCCTTCAAAGTATGAAATACTGTGACATTTAGGTTGTTGAAAAGAGGATGGGATAATGAGTGGTTTTTGCCTAGTACAATCTTTTGTTTGTTTTGGGTTAGTGATATTAGTTCTTTCTTTCTTTTATATTTTTTTTCATATATTTTTGTTTTGTTTTGTGGCTTTTTGTTGGAAAATATCTACACTTGCCTTTGATAGACTTGACATTTCCAAGCCAGTTCAGTCAGTCAAAAAAAAAAAAAAAAAAAAAAAAAGAATCAGGTCTTTCTGTTGAACTGTAAGCAGAGTCCAATTAAAGCTGTAGTAGTTGGATGGTGTTTTACGCCGAAATGACTGTGATATCTCACAGATGAATGATTTCAGAGGAGTTCTGACAAACAAATCATAACAAGTCGTCTTTCATCATGACATGTTTGGGTCAGTTCATAATCAAACTTTTGTTCACTTTCTTTTCTTGTTATGGTTGTGGGTGTTATGAAATTACCCTTTTCACAGGTTTAGGCTTATCTGATTAAACCATTTATATTTCCTATCTATATGTTCTCATTGAAATTAAAAACAAAAATAATCATTAGCTACAGCTGAAAGAGTGCTTCACAGAAACTAAGATTACTACACTTCCGAAGTCTGTATATGTGGGTTGAGGACTGTTCAGTTGAGTGTTTGTGAGTACTACATGTGGTGAAATTGGTGAAAATGCGGAGAAATGCCAAACGAAAGCCAGCCATCGCAGTGAAGCATCAGTATGGTAGTTGGCCAGCGCTCTTAAATTCACCCAGTTTTGCATAGAATGACTTAGTGAAATTGCTGGCTCAGTTTAAACTGTAAACTTCAAGCTTCTATGCAGGCATTTTTCCAACAAGTGCATATAATTCCATGTGATGCTATACATGAAATCTTTCAAAGGTGTGGGTGCATTTTTGTGCTGCTCACTGTACGTGCCTTACAGACCCATGCAAACAAACGGGGTGTCTCCAACAGGAACCTATTGAGTGCGAGCAGAGTTCTTGAAGCAGTAGTTACCGTCACAGGTGTAGGGAGCAGGGTTGGGGGGTCATGGGTTGAGTCTCATCAGAGCTATGTGCAGGATGTTTTGGCCCTGCCTGACCCCATCCCAGAGGTTAGTGTGCTACAGGCTCAAATGAAAAGACTTGAACCACACGTTGAATCCCATGTCCTCAAAGGAAGCACCCCATAGAATGTTGTTCAGATTAACTGGCCAAGGCTGCAGGTGTTTGTTTCTATTAAGTCTGCTTGATGCCGGAACGTGTGATGACAGGAAGTGTAGAGGGCAAACCTGGACCAGAATGGAATTCTGTGGCATCGCCATGATCACTGTCATCCTCTTTGATCAGTTTATCTAAAAAAAAAAAAAATGTCTTACATTGTAAAGTGCTTCATGCTCTACTCTGTACAGATCTTAGTCCAGCCCTGATGTGGCCCTTTGCGGTCGGCTGGGCTATAAGCAGCAACACTATCTTACAGATCTTAGTCCTGATGTCCTCTTCGTGTCCAAGTTGACAGCATCAGCAAGTTCCTGTGTTCGGTAGTGACATGGTGCTCAGTGGAGGTCTAAAGCTGGACTTAGTTCCGATGTCCCAAGTTGACAGCATCAGCAAGTTCCTGTGTTCAGTAGTGACATGGTGCTCAGTGGAGGTCTAAAGCTGGACTTCGTCCTGATGTTTCATCATGTCCAAGCTGACAGCATCAGCAAGTTCCTGTGTTCAGTAGTGACATGGTGTTCAGTGGAGGTCTAAAGCTGGACTCGGGTGTCCTGGGTGTGTTGGATCAGAACAGGTATCTGTGGACACCAATGAAGCAGCAGTGCGTTATTACCCTTTGTTGCCCCCTAACAACCTGCCTTTCCTCAGAACTGCGTGTGCTGACGCTGTGATGGCACAGGTCAGTTGATGCTGTTTATAGCCCTGCCGACTGCAAGGGGCCATATCAGCAGTTTGACTGGACACACTTGCTGTGTCCAGGTAAGGGGGAGAACTGAAATGAAAGGCATGGGAGTAAAGCTTCCAAGAGAGTGCAGAAGATCAAACAGCCCCCACCATCCCTCTCTCTACCCCCGTCCTCTTCTCACCAAAAAGTCCTGTGCTAATTTCTCCCTTTGTGGTGGAAGTAGCCCAACCTTTTCAAATTAGGAACTGCTGATATTGATATATCGAACAAAATCATGGGGAGCCCTGTATTTTTGAAAGGAATTGACAATTACTGTATATTGTATTGTTGGTATGTGATCTGAAAAAAGACACGTATGGATCCTTATCCTTCTTATTTTTGGTGTAAACAGCTGTGAAAAAAAAGTTGCTTTATTAGTCAAACAAAAATCTTTTAATATGAGCATGGAACATTTCAGAAGTTGAGCTGCAATGAAATTTGAGGATTATCAAGCAGCAAATTCTTCTGTACTGAAAAGCTGATCATATGATGCTGATGTATCATTTGTACATCAGAAACATTCAAACTTTTGTATATTTTAAAATCAAGGGCTGAATTAGGTTGTCTTTTTTTTCTAGGTATTTAACACTGTATTGATTTTCATCATTACCATTATAACCTTCTCCATTGATTTTCTCATCCTTTTTTCTTTTTTTTTTTTTAAACTATGAGGGTTAATCTGACATTTGAGGTCAATTCATAACAGACCTAATAGTCATTATTGTTTACAGGTTGATGACATTTTTAAAGGAATTGACATTGATACCGTAATCGTTGATAATAATCAGCTTTTGTTTCTCATAACACAGTATTTCATACTATTGAGGACATACTTTGAGTGAACATTATACTTGTGTGAAAACAAACAACTGTTTTTCCCCTGTCCCCAGTTTATCAATGTCTTTTTTTTTCTGAAATACCTTCAGAACGTTTCGCTAGATGTGAATTTGTTTTATTTTTTGGTTTGACCTTCATTTCCTTTTCAAAATGCTTGATGTATATGAAATGCTTGATTTTATGCTGCATGGAATATAGAAAATTTTATGCAGTGGGCATACGTTAAAAAATTTTGTTTAAAAAGGGGGTGGGTGGGGGTGAGATGGATGGAACAGAAGTACAGAAAAGCATATGTTGATGCTGTGAGAACATTTTATCAAATAAAAAACAGGAGAGAAATAAGTTTATCACTGGAATACAGTTTTTCACAGAAATTCTTTTGAAAGTTTTGCCTGTGAAAAAGTACATTTTCTTTTCATGCAACACTAGAAAGTATGCTTCTCGATTCCCACTCTTATAAAGTCTGTTCACACAAGTATTGCTATTAATTCTGTTCACACAAGTATTGCTATAGATTCTGTTCACACAAGTATTGATATCAATTGTGTTCACACAAGGATCTAAAACATAATGAAATGGCTAAAAAAAGAAAAAGCATGCATGTACAGACCACAGTTTACAGTGAAACTTCTCTGATTTTGGTGATGTGTGTCACAGTTTTACCTTCTTGACAAATTTTATAGATGTGTTTGATTATACATCTGACTGTATTAATCTTTGTTTCCCAAATGCTGTTGGTTGCATTTTATCCAAACTGTTGGTCAGAAATTATGAAGTCGGTTGGGAAGCAACCGAAACTAAAAAAAAAAACCCACTGGAAACAAAACCAAAAAAAAAAAAAAAAAAAAAAAGATGTTTGCCAGATCAAAAGCAAGAGAAATTTCACTGTATTTTCAGGTTTGAGGGAATCTGATGTTTTATGTTGACCTATTTTTTTCTCTTGTTATCTTTCTTATCAAATGCCTACTGCTCTTGCATCGGTGTGTAGTCATTTGATTCTTCTTCAGATGTTGACAAGGCAGCAGCAGCATTTGTGTGCAAGTTGAGTTTTGCATTTTGTGTGCTGTACCAGTCAAATACTAAAACGTTTCCTTTCCACATATTACGTTTATATCATGTAACCCTTTCTGTTCTATAGTGAAACTGGTTGTTTTGGTTTTGTTTTATTTTTTGGTATCAGGTTGCAAGATGTGATTCAAACGGTAAAAATTGAAGGGATCAGCATTGTTTGTGGAAGTAGAGCTAAATCTATGCTTTTTCTCCAGTTTGGGGGTAAAATGGTTACAGTTCTGCTTGGACCCAACACTAAAACACAGTGTAATCCCGCAGCTGTCAGAGCTTACAGTGTGCACTGAAAAATCTGCTTACGCAATGCCTGCATCACCACTATATAGATGCAGATTTTTTCTGCTGATCTGTCATTGTCAAAATCATCATAAAGATCCATCCCTCCCCCCCACCCCCAAATGTTTTCACTTGTGGTATCAAGCTGTTTCCACACTTTTCCACACCCACAAACAGCAGAACACAATCGATGCCACCAAAAGGACATAAAAAATAAGACATTTTTAAAAAGAAGAGCAAAACCCTGTTCAGAATCTCTAAGGAGTAATCGGCTGGTGGCCCTCCAACTGCAGCAGGCTATTGGTGTATGGGCTGAGCTTACACACACACATCAGTTATTTGGAAAAAGGGAGTGATCACATGCCCTCGAGGATGCACATGCAGATTACTGATACTATCAACGTTCACTGATTCAGTGCCATGAATGTGTCACCATTTTCAGGGTAGAGGTTCTGTTTGTGGAGGTGGTCTGTGGGGGCAATGGTGTTGCTTAAAATACAGTGTGTGTGTGTGTGTGTGTGTGTGTGTGTGTGTGTGTGTGTGTGTGTGTGTGTGTGTGTGTGTGTGTACACATGCATGCGTGTGCACATCGTTGCATGCTTTGCATGCTGTCCTGGTGTGGGAAAGGCTGAAAAACTCACGAAAGGAAAAGGAAAATCTTCACTTCCCAACTGACATTTTGAAATATGCCTGTGTGCGGGCCAGCTGTACTTGCAGATGGACTTGAAAGAGTTGGAAGGGGTTTTGTTTCCAGGTTCTGCATCAGCGTTTGTGCCCTGACTTTTGCATGCAGTCAGGGGGGCTCTCACAGGATAACGTTTACATCGATCAAAGTTGCTTCTGCAAATGTTGCCATGGCAATATCTAACAGCAGATTAATACTAACAGATCTCTGCTCCGCCTTCATTGTGTTAGGAGATAGGTACATTATCGTTAGGGATCTGATCAAAGCATTAGGCTGTGAAACTGACCTGTGCTGTTGAACAACCTTTGGGGTGGATTTTCCTGGCTTGAGAACTCTCACTGTGCACTCAGGTGTAAGTAAGTAATGGACTCAGTTCAGGGAAGATTAAGGCAGCCAAAGGAGAAGGTAGAGTTCTGCCTTCCATGTTCTAGACAGGGTGAACTTGGAAGAGTTCGTTGCCCCTGTTGCCATTAGCAAGGATATGTTAACCTGGTCATTATTTCCGCACTGTTTTCTGTTTGTGTCTGTTAATCTTTTCCCCCTCTACTTTTCGTTTTAATTGTTTGACTTTTGTTGTGAGTTTGTTAGATTACTCAACATGTATTGTTGAAGTATGTCATTTCAGTGATGCTTTATTTTTGTCAAAATCTGAGGTCGTTTTAAAGTCTCAGAATTGCTCCTGATAGCAGAGAAGGCTGCTTTCAGCCTTGCACATTCTTCCTTCAAACACTGTAGTTGATACACAGGAATGTCTCAGTAACAATCCATTGAATCTTTCATGAAAAAAGAGTGCTGAGTTTTTGTTGGGGCATGAATTAGCTAGTTACAGGTGATGAGAAGAACATCCCATTAAGGAAAAGTCTGTAAAAGGATTGAGTCTTGATTGGGATAGAAATCAAAAATAGACAAAGGGAAATCAAAAGCTTTAAGAAAATTAAGGAGAGGGGAAATTTGGAGTAATTCTAATTTATACAAAGAGATAAATGTATTAGCAAAAAAAAAAAAAAAAAAAAAAAAAAAATAAGAAAGGAAAGAAAAAGAAGAAGAAGAGAGAGAGGGAGGGAAGAAAAACCCAGCAAACAAGAAAAAAAAAAATCTTTAAGAGAGACTCTTTCTTGGGAGGTAAATCTGGTTCAAAGAGTACAACCATTCCAGATTAAAAAGAAAATCTTCACAGCGATGGAGTCTTTATTTGGAATTAGATCTTTACAGAGAATGAGAAAATTGTGGGGCTTTTTGTGTGTGCTCTTTTTATTATTGTTATTATTATTATTTTTTGATTTGTGTAAATTCTGAAATGTCTGTTAGGAAGTAAATCTATTAGACCCAAAGAGGAAAAAAAGTTCCAAAAAAAAAGCGAGTCTTTTAAAGGGAGAAAGTTGACATTTTGATATAAATCTGTAAAAGACAAAGTGAAAATTATTTCAGAAAAAAAAAAAGCTTCTTAACTCTCTTCAGTTCTTTCACTTGAGTTTAAATCACCGGTGATTGACGGTTTTGTTCCCAGTATTATGGTATTCAAAACAACAGTTTTGTTATCTGAAACAATATATCGCCTAAACCCAAAATAGACACGTTCATCACAAAAAATTATTATTTAAAAATAATGCACAGAATGTTACAAAACAAAGAACGTCCATCATGCAAAATGCAAAAATCTCAAAAACTATTGAGAGTTAAAAAAAAAAAGTTTTATTGTGACAAAAGTTTAATATAGACAGAGAAGAATGTTCCAGAAAAATAAATTCTTTAAGGAAAAGATTTTTAATTGGTATTAAATCTGTAAGGAAGATGTAGATATTCTAGGAAAAAAAGTTTATTGGAGAGAGTCTTTCTTAGGATGGAAATCTAGTACAGGAAAAGTGGGGAAAAAAAAACAGCAAAAAAAAAAAAAGGTTTTGAAGTGAGAAAGGATTTATTGGGAAGAAATCTAACAAGTAGGGACACACACACACACACACACACACACACACACACACACACACACACACACACACAGGAAACAATATTTTTAAAGGAACATCTTTTGGGTGGAGTAAATGTAGAATTCTGAAAAAAAAAAAATATAAGAAAATAAAAAAAGAAAAAAAAACAAAAAAGCAATAATGCTGAACAATTTAGTCGTAGGGGAAAACAAGTGCAGGCTAACAATTCTTCCGTCATTACATACACGACTTGGCAATTAAGAAAAAAAAAATATATATATATATATATATATATATATATATATAGATATATATATATATGTGTGTGTGTGTGTTTAGAAGAAAGTGAGAACATAAGATAGGAAAATAAGAAAAGAATGCTTAATGCTTCACAAAGATGGATTCTGTCGAGGGAGGCAAAGCTTGCACAGACAACTTCTTTAGATGGAGGGTGTTTTCGTGTGAGGTGAATCAAAATAGACAAGGAGAAAATGTTTTCACAAAGAAAGCCTTTAAAGAGAGATGTTAAAGGGAGGTAAATCAAGAATAGACAAGGAGAAAAAAAAATGTTTGAGAAAGAAAGTCTTTAAAGAGAGATGTTAATGGGGAGGTAAATCAAGAATAAACATGGAGAAAAATGTTTGAGAAAGAAAGTCTTTAAAAGAGAGATGTTAATGGGAGGTAAATCAAAATAGACAAGGAGAAAAATGTTTGAGAAGAAAGAAAGTCTTTAAAGGGAGATGTTAATGGGAGGTAAATCAAGAATAGACAAGGAGAAAAATATTTGAGAAAGAAAGTCTTTAAAGGGAGATGTTAATGGGAGGTAAATCAAGAATAGACAAGGAGAAAAAGGAGAAAGAAAGTCTTTAAAGAGAGATGTTAATGGGAGGTAAATCCAGCATAGACAATGAGTAAAAGGTTCCAATAAGAAACTCTTTAAAGAGAGATGTTCAGGGAGGTAAATCTTGCATAGATAAGGAGAAAAGTGTTCGATCGAGAAAGCCTGTAAAAGAGAGATGTCAATGGGAGGTAAATCTGGTATAAATGTTGTGTTTTGCCAGAAGAAGACCCATGAGGTCGGAATGCGTTGTGTTTCATCCAGTAATCTGTTGGTCTGTATCGTCTGGCGGAACTAAATGCCCTTTCCTTTTGAAATCTGCTTCATTTTCTGCCCACTGTCACCTCATTTTGAAACAATAAACAGAGACAGAAAATTCTCTGAAGGGAGGAAGGCCTTATTCAGTGGACCTTTATCAACAGGTTCCACTGTATGCTGTCTTTTCTTTTTTCCCAGCAGATTTTTTTTACTTGTGACCATTTTTAACCCCTTGCTTTGAGGGAGCAGGAGCGTTTTTTTTTTTTTTTTTTTTTTTGGTTTTTGGTGTGTGTGGTGGTGTGTGGTGTGTGTTTTGCATTGTGTGTGTGTGGTGTGTGTGTGTGTGTGTGTGTGTGCACGCGCGCGTGTGCGCGCGAGCGCGCGAGTGCGCGTGTGTGTGTGTGTAAGTGTGTGTGTGTGTGTGTGTGTGTGTGTGTGTGTGTGATTGTGAGTGAGTGTGTGAGTGAATGTGTGTGTGTGTGTGTGTGTAAGTGTGTGAGTGTGTGTGTGTGTGTGTGTGAGTGTGTGTGTGTGTGTGTGAGTGTGTGAGTGTGTGTGTGTGTGTGTGTGTGACTTTAATTGTCAAGAGATCCGCTAAGGGTCTATAGATACAACACAGTGAGAATAATCTGAGAAATCATGATTAATAAATAAATGATGGTTTATCTGGGCCCTTGCAGGAAGCTATCATTATCTTTCTGTATTCACGCAATCGTGAATATATTTTGAGACATGAACTTGTAGGTCGTCGTCGCTGAGCATTTTATTTGGGCACAGTTTACACAAATTGAGTCTGGTGCATCTTTTGATAGCTGTTCTGTTCACTTCAGTCTTGAGCAGTTTGTATTCAGAGCAGCTGTCCAGAAAATAAGTTTCACCTTTGACCACGCCTCATGCTGAGCAATTTGTCTTCTTGTGTTAATGTTATCTACCCTTGTCTATTGTTGGTCGTGAGCATTGAGGAGGTCTGCCAAGATCATTTCTCTGAAGTTTTATGTGTTGATTATGTATGGTTCTAGTCGATAGTTTCAGTGATTTTATTATAAAAGTATAGACTTTAAGTTTTGGGGGTTTATTTATTTTTTTTTTTAATAGATATTTCCAGAAGACTGCAACTTAGATTCTAATATCTTTTTGATGTCACCATGACCATTCCTTCTGGAGCTTATGCTGAGTGGCTTGATCGTGGAGAAGTGATGTTTTCCTAAAGCAGGGAACACACCACATCGCTGTAATCAAGCTGTTTGGTGAAAGCTGGGAAGTATCTGTCATTGTGACAGCTAAGTAGACATAAATGAAGATACACACACACACACACACACACACACACACACACACACACACACACACACACACATATATATATATATATATAATGCTGAACAATTATATATATATATATATAGTGTGTGTGTGTGTGTCTGTCTGTTAGACAGAGTGAAAGAGTGTATGTCCCGTGGTTGTCACAAGGGAATCTGCTTTTCTACAGAAAGTGCAGAGAATTTTCAGTTGATACCTGTAATATAGGATAGAACTGTACAGAGTTTTTCAGAGGATAGTCATAGATAGAGGATAGAACTGTACAGAGTTTTCAGAGGATAGTCATAGATAGAGGATAGAACTGTACAGAGTTTTCAGAGGATAGTCATTGGTAGAGGATTGAACTCTGCAAGGTTTCAAAGGATCATCATAGATAGAGGATAGAAACTGTACAGAGTTTTCAGAGGATAGTCATAGACAGAGGATAGAACTGTACAGAGTTTTCAGAGGATAGTCATAGATAGAGGATAGAACTGTACTCAGTTATCAGAAGATAGTCATAGATAGATAAAAGTGTACAGAGTTTTCAGAGGATAGTCATAGATAGAGGATTGAATTATACAGAGTTTTTAGAGACAGTCATAGATAGAGGATAGAACTGTACATAGCTTTCAGAGGATAGTCATAGGTAAGGGATAGAACTGTACAGAGTTTTCAGAGGATAGCCATAGATAGAGGATAGAGCTGCACAGAGTATTTAGAGGATAGCCATAGATAGAGGATAGAGCTGTACAGAGTATTTAGAGGATAGTCATAGATAGGATAGAACTGTACAGAGTTTTCAAAGGATAACCATAGATAGAGGATAAAACTGTACAGAGTTTTCAAGGATAGCCGTAGGTAGAGGATAGTACTGTACAGAGTTTTCAAGGATAGCTGTAGATAGAGGATAGAATTGTACAGAGTTTTCAAAGGATAGTCGTATAGATAGAGGATAGAAGTGTGCAGAGTTATCAAAGGGTAGCCATAGACAGAGCATAGAACAGTACAGAGTTTTCAAAGGATAGCCATAGATAGAGGATAGAACTGTACAGAGTTTTCAGAGGATAGCCACAGAGAGAGAATAGAAGGGTACAGAGTTTTCAGAGGATAACCATAGATAGATGATAAAAGTGTACAGAATTTTCAAAGGATAGTCATAGATAGAGGATAGAACTGTACAGAGTTTTCAAGGATAGCTGTAGATAGAGGATAGAAGTGTACAGAGTTTTGAAGGATAGTTTTAGATAGAGGATAGAAGTGTACAGAGTTTTCAGAGGATAGCCATAGATAGAGGATAGAAGTGTACAGAGTTTTGAAGGATAGCTGTAGATAGAGGATAGAACTGTACAGATTTTGAAGGATAGCTGTAGATAGAGGATAGAAGTGTACAGAGTTTTCAAGGATAGCCATAGATAGAGGATAGAACTGTACAGAGTTTGCAGAGGATAGCCATAGATAGAGGATAGAAGTGTACAGAGTTTTCAAGGATAGCCATAGATAGAGAATAGAGGTGTACAGAGTTTTCAGAGGATAGCCATAGGTAGAGGATAGAAGTGTACAGAGTTTTTAAGGATAGCCATAGATAGAGGATAGAAGTGTACAGAGTTTTCAGAGGATAGCCATAGATAGAGGATAGAAGTGTACAGAGTTTTCAAGGATGGCTGTAGATAGAGGACAGAACTGTACAGAGTTTTCAGAGGATAGCCATAGAGAGAGGATAGAAGTGTACAGAGTTTTCAAGGATAGCCATAGATAGAGGATAGAAATGTACAGAGTTTTTGAAGGATAGCTGTAGATAGAGAGGATAGAAGTGTACAGAGTTTTCAGAGGATAGCCATAGATAGAGGATAGAAGTGTACAGGGTTTCAAGGATGGCTGTAGATAGAGGATAGAATTGTACAGAGTTTTCAGAGGATAGCCGTGAACAGAAGACCCAACTGTACAGCGTTTTCATGGAAAGTCTTCACCAGAGGATCTCTTTGTATAGAGTTTTCAGAGGACAGTCAAAGCTTTGCAAACTTTCAGAGGGTAGCCATCAATGAACAGTGTGGGAACAGTTTGTCAGAGGACAGCCATCAATGAACAGTGTGGGAATACAGTGTTGTCAGAGGACAGCCATCAATGAACAGTGTGGGAATACAGTGTTGTCAGAGGACAGCCATCAATGAACAGTGTGGGAATACAGTGTTGTCAGGGGACAGCCATACCCTTTAGTAGATCCAACCGTACACAATTTCTGTATGGTGCAGTGTCTGTGCATTGTATAGTTTCATATTTCTTCTTCATTGTTAGTGTCTATTTTAGCAGGCTGATGTGAGTACTGGAAACAAACAAAGTACATTATGAGAAATCCTTCTTTACATCTGGATGAAAGAATTTGCTTGCCTCGAAAAAAAAAAAAAAAAAAAAAAAAAGAGCAAACTGATTTTGCCCAAGCAGTGTTGCAGCTGATAGGAAGTCAGCTGCATTATCAGAAGAGACAGAGTTTTCATTTCAAAGTCATCAACCTTTCAGCATTCAGCATTACTTCAGCGTCAGTTCTTCAGTTCTTTTAAGAACCTTGAGTAGTCTCCCTTGTCAGTTTGAATGATCTGGTTATCAAAAAAAAAAACCAAAAAAGAAAAAAAAAAAAAAAAGGAGAAAATCTGAACCCCTAGGTTTTCTCTTAAGAGACGCACCAAAACCAAATAAGTGTAGATTCTTGGATGTTGGTTGAATTGGGGATAACTCAGATTGATTTTAAGTCACTTGAGTTTTCCTGTCTTCAAGTCATATGTTTACTGCTTAGCTCACTGCAGAAGCCACATCAGGGATGCTTTTCATTCCATCTGTGATGTTTATGAACTGTGGAGACATGGTGTGACATGGTCTTTCACTGAGACTGCATGAAATGCTGAGTCGTTCAGCATGAAGACTGTTTGAAATGCTGAGTCGTTCAGCATGAAGACTGTTTGAGATGCTGAGTCATTCGGCATGATACACTGAAAAATTGAATTCCTGTACATTAGAATCTTCGTTCCTAAAGATTGGATACATGTGGTAATAACAGCAAAGACAAATTTTATGAGAGCTTACACCCATGATATGAATGAAAGTGTGTGTGTGTGTGTGTGTGTGTGTGTGTGTGTGTGTGTGTGTGCGTGTGTACTGCGTGTGTGTGTGTGTGTGTGTGTGTGTGTGTGACTGTGTGCGTGCGCACACACACAGATGCCCATAAACACACACATATATACACATGCACACGTGCACAGACACACACGCCATGGGTCAGATGCCTGTTCATTCTTTCTCTACCCCTTCCTCCCTCTCTTTCTTTCTTTTATGAAAGTCAACAGAAGAAAATAAAGGATGATACCAAACATTGAAAATGATAGCAGTAAATGATTTTTGTTGACTTGCATGAATTTGTGTTAAGCTGCATATAGAAATGTTTTGTAAAAGTTCTGTCCATAATTGAAATTGAAGAGAGTAATGTACAAAATTTTGTTTGATTTTTATGTCCCATATTTGTATCTCTCTTAATCAGGTTTCAAAGGATGACATATACTGGAACCTTATTACAGTTGGAGTGTGAAGTTGAAAATAAATTAGCTTTTGAAATTGCAGTTAGGGGATTATATTGAAAACACACAACAAACACAAAACAAACAAACAACAGCTGCAAATAATCTTGCATTCACATGTATATTCATGTTGTTTGTATGTGATTTGCATCCTATCATGAGGGGCATAAATGCGCATATGAGCATGCATGCACTCATGCATGTAAACACACACTCACATGCACTGATGCCTGCATAAATTCATACATGCACATGCACGCACACATGCACTCATCATGCATGCATGCGCACATGTGCGTGCACACACACACACACACACACACACACACACACACACACACACACACACACACACACACACACACTACCTCTCCCCCTAATCCTATGTACACATGTATTTTGCTCAGTTGCTCACACACACACATACACACACACACACATGCACACACACGCTCTCACTCACCACCCAGTCACTCACATGCACACGCAAACACACACACACACACACACAGTGTACACACATACATGCATACACATTTTTTTTGCGCATGCGTTAATGCTAAACACACAGATGAAATCTATTTTCAAACATCAGTTAAACCTTTGTCAAGGGCTCCCATCCACCCTCTTCACATCCCCCTCTCTTGCCCCCCTCACCCTCCATGTCCCTCTTCTGCCATATCGTTGAAAATGGTGCTCAAAAAACGTTTTATCGATATTGTTGAAAATGTGCATTACTATTTTATTGATATTGTTGAAAATGGTGCATAAATATTTTTAATTGGTATAATTGAAAATGGTGCATAGATATTTTATTGATATCCTTGAATATGGTGCATATATTTTATCGAAATCGTTGAAAATGGTTCATAAATATTTTATCAGTGTCACTGAAAATAGTGCATAAATATTTAATCGATATCATTGAAAATGGTGCATAGATATTTGATCAATATCATTGTAAATAGTGCATAAATATTTTATGGATATCGTTGAAATAGTGCATAGATGTTTTATCGATATCGTTGAAAATGGTGCATTAATATTTTATCCGCCAGAGGATGTTCTGTTATGTGGGATGAAGGATTTCTGTTTTGAAGTGTGTACTTTTATAGTTGTTCAGTTGTTAGTATTCTCGCCATCTTTTACACCACAGAGACAGAGGTGTGAGGATAAGTGTTTTTGCCTTTTTGCTAGTTAGACATCCAGTGCTGATGTGAAGGCGTTCCGCCCTGCCTGTTACTCTGATCGGCTGTCTGTCTACCCCCTGTTCATGGGTTGGCTGTCTGTCTACCCCCTGTTCATGGGTTGGCTGTCTGTCTACCCTCTGTTCATGGGTTGGCTGTCTGTCTACCCCCCTTCATGGGTTGGCTGTCTGCCTACCCCCTGTTCATGGGTTGGCTGTCTGTCTACCCCCTGTTCATGGGTTTGCTGTCTGCCTACCCCCTGTTCATGGGTTGGCTGTATGTCTACATGTATGTCTGCATGTGTGCATGCATGCACGCTCGCTCCCTTGTGTGTACCTGTGCACACCACTGTGTGTGTGTGTTGATGGGCTGACTGTGCTGCTGGTAGTGTCAAAATGTGTGTGTGTGTTGTGTGTGTGTGTGTGTGTGTGTGTGTGTGTGTGTGAGACTGTGTGTCTGTGTGTATGAAAATGCTGTGTGTGTGTGTGTGTGTGTGTGTGTGTGTGTGTGTGTGTGTGTGTGTGTGTGCTCTGAGAGAGAGAGAGAGAGAGAGAGAGAGAGAGAGAGAGAGAGAGAGAGAGAGAGAGAGAGAGTGTGTGTGTGTGTGTGTGCGTGTGTAAGTGTGTGTATGAGAGTGCTCTGTTTATGTGTTTGTGTGTGTGTGTGTCTGTGTGTATGAGAATGCCTCTGAGTGTGTGTGTGTGTGTGTGTGTGTGTGTGTGTGTGTGTGTGTGTGTGTGTGTGTGTGTGTGTGTGTGCATTGTTTGTGTGTGTGTGTGTGTGTGTGTGTGTGTGTGTGTGTGTGTACGTGTGGTTATGAGAGTGCTCTGTTATGGTTTGTGTGTGTGTGTCTGTGTGTATGAGAACGCTCTGAGTATGTGTGTGTGTGTGTGTGTGTGTGTGTGTGTGTGTGTGTGTGTGTGTGTGCATTGTTTGATTGTGTGTGTGTGTGTGTGTGTGTGTGTGTGTGTGTGTGTGTGTGTGTTTATTTCTTTGTTTTTCTATATTAGTCTGAACACTCACACAACGCTGTGTACACACAGGTCTATACAGAATGTGACTGAGCAGGTAGGCACATGCACATGTGCAATATCAGACTGAGCCAGCAAAGTGGAAAGGCTGCGTGCAGGCAGGGGGCCAACTTCGCTGAACAGCGAACAACAGCAATCTCTCACATGTAGTTACCTTGTAGGGGGCCCAGCCAACTGAACAGCTCTTTGGTGGCAAATGGTGAGCCTGGTGCTCAGAAGTGATGAGTGCCATGTGTGAGTGAACAGGAGGCAAAGATACATGTCCCGCCACCTCCACATCTTTGTGTACACGCTGCGCCAGGTGCCAGACGGAAAATGTCTGTGGCCTGCAGGATCACTGGACTTTGATCACACATAGGCATTGCAAGATCCTCTCAAAGTCAGTGATCAGTTCAGTCATTTCTTTGGTTGATTATTTGCTCTTGAACATGAGTTTGAAAGAGAAATTATTATTAGGTGAGGTGACTGCAGAGAGAAATTGAAACAAATTTGAAAGAGAAATTATTATTATTCTGCCGGACAAAAAAGACAAATTGCAAGACAAAAGATGATGCATTTCACCCTCTTTGGTCCTCTTCAGGCAGATATAAACAACATTCAGAACAATGAAAATGAAGAACGGGCATTTTGCGCCTAATATGAGAAGGTAAGTGATTGCTTGTTCCTCGTTTTCATTGTCCTGAATGTTGATCTTGTCTGAAGAAGACCGAAAAGGTCCAAACATGTCGCCTCACTTTGAAAGTAGGTTGAATGCGAGTTAAACTGTATTTTGTCATCTGTTGTTGATTGATATGTGTACTGCCTAGAAACATCAAACCCATGAAGACGAGACAGGATAGACATAAGTGAGGAGAGATCAGAATTGGGACAATTTTGCAGTCAGTTTCTTTCAAACAATTAGTTCAGTAGATGATTCATGAACAGGATATGTGGATTCCATTGTTCATACAGCTAACTGATAACCAGGGCCTGCAGATGCAGTCTTTATCCTGGCCTGCTGATTTCAGATGACCCGCCAGAGTACAATGTGAAAGCGGCGGCTCAAAGAACTCAACGCTGAGTTGGCCATGGAACCAGACCCCGACAATCGCCAGCACCGTGTGGGCTTCAAGGAGGAGCTGGTCGACCTTGTGGCCCCGCCTCCGGAAGTGAGCGATGAGGAAGACACTCCTCGGAAAGCATTGTCTCGGACGATGGGGATAAAGAGAGAAAAGCATTGTCATCGGACGATGGGGATAAAGAGAGGAAAGCGGAGGGGGAGAAAAAGAAAACAGTTTGTAGTGGAGAGGGATGGAAAGTTCGACGTTGTGGCCGACCACGAGCTGACGGCCTCCGAACGTGCCATGTTCAACATCCCTGATGAAGGGAGCCAATCAGAGACTAAAGCTGGTGAAGGGAAGATTCAGAAGGGTGGGGGGGACAACCATGCGAACACCAACAATGCCAGCTCGCTAGGGAACAAGGAAAATGTTCACCCCAGGCCGCCATCCAAGGCTCGGCCCAACACTGCCAGCGGCTACTCCCCCGTCGCAACGTGCGCCCCTCGCAGTCGCCCCGGCCACAGACTGCGTCGTCTGTCCGCTCCTCCAGCCACTCCTCCACCCTGCAGGACTTCAACTACAACTCCCCCTATGCCATGTCCAGCGAGGAGAAGCAGCGCGCCCAGGAAAGGGCCAGGTTAGACGCTCCTGTCTGTGTCTCTCTCTCTCTGTCTGTCTGTCTGTCTGTTGTCATTTGCTCAGGAAAGGCAGGGTTAATGTACATGGCGTGTGTGTAGTGTAGGCATTTTCCTTCTGCATATCTGTCTGTCTGTTTAGCTTTGGCTCTGCATCAGTTTCTTCTTCTGTCTTACTTTTTTTTTTTTTTTTTTTTTTTTTTTAATGGATGTAACAGTGTGCTCTGTTTTTAAAAATGAAAGTAGAATAATTGACTCACTGAGCAGGTTCAAGGAAGAGCAACTCTCAGAATGGTTTGTTGAGTTTGTGTGTCTGTAATATTTCCTTTCGTTCAGTTTTTCTCTCTCTTTTTGTCTGCACCACATGTTTGCCTGTCATGGGTAATGTTAATAGTCAAAGCAAAAAAAAAAAAGCTTTTGATGTTGTTTTGATAGAGAGTTTGGATAGATGTGAAACTTGTTTGTTAGATACATGTGTGAAAGTGTACTGTACAGCATGGTGCAGAAATTTGGGGCTAGAAAAAGAAAAATAACACCCGAAGGTGCTGGGGAGGACCCAGAGAAGCACTGTCTTCACCTGCCTTTAGAGCAGTCATGTACCGCCCTTGGAGGCCTGCACTGTGTTGACGATGGGTACAGGCATGCGCAGGACACGCCATTAAGATATCAAGGGACATAACTGCTCCTGAACAGAGGTAAATCAGACAACAGGATGCATCTCGTAACAGCCTTAAAGTAGCATCCCCCATGGGTGTGTACCAGCCTGTATTTCATGACTGCAGAGCCCACCGGCAAAAAAAACACCACCCTCCAGCTGTCGAGCACACCCCACAGACCCAACCACCCCTGCCCACGGACAGATGAAGACAGTGCCACTCCAGACACAGCCAAGCTTTGGCCATACGGTCTTATGTGCCCTCAAGAGAGAATCCAAAGTTGTAGTCTTTCCTACTGTCAACAGGACTTTCCCTGTGGTCAGTGGGTCTTTCCTCACCATCACTGGACCTTTCTCCAGGGTATAGAGGTATCACCATTCATGTTTTTGCAGTGGAGCATTTTATTGGAGTTGAATGGCAAATGCTGAATGGTTTCTTATGTGTAGAATCAGATCTTGCATGTGTGAATTCTAACATCAGATGCATCAAATATTAGCAATGTGTAGTTCATATGGAAAAAGCAAACTTACATGAAGCAAGCTAAAACATGAAAGACTTCATATGACTTCAGTTGCAGAGGAAAATTTTCTTGGGTGTCAAGTGTGTTCATAGCTGTTTATATATAAATCAGACAGTAGTTAAAAGTAGCTTGTATGGATAAAGATGGTCAATATGCTAAATGATAAACGATTTGATAACCTAACTCACAAAGGAAAATTTGTTGCAAGTTTCAAGCCTTCAGTAATGTTTATATACTATTGGTGGATTCCGACATGTCTGGAAGAGCTACAGCATCAAATGTGAGTTATCATTGTGAGGAATATTTTTTAAAGAGAGATTGGCTGACTTTTATCTTAGCTAAAATGGAAGTTTTGCATTCACAGTAGTGATAGACTCACAATACACAGGACACGTATGACTGGAATTTGTAGAGAGAATCCTTTAGTGAACTTGAATCAGGTTTGAAAGTAGTGTCTTTGAATTCAAATAGATAGAGATACCTGATAAACAGCCGGCAGCAGACTTCAGCAGTGCTGGAGAAGCAGAACCTGGCAGGAAATCACCCACTGAGCAGAACTCATGCACTTGCTGACTCGGACATGTCTGATTCTTGCTCATCATGGGCATGGACAGAGAAAAGCAATAAATCTGAGATCACCTTGGGAGCAGGACAGAGAAAGGGCGGCAGAGTTTGAGACTTAAAAAAAAAAAAAAAAAGATTCTCAATCGAGGCAGTGAACAGTAAACAGTGAATCACAAAGAAGTAGGGTAACTTAAATGAGGCAGGAAACGGTGAACAGTACATCACAAACTAGTAGTCATAAGCAGCGTTCCTGTGGAGTTATGGACATGTATTTACTTCATTCTCTCCAGGCTCTCTTAACAGAAGAGCCTGGAGAGAAACGAGGCAGCTGCCTCATTACGTCCCCCAGTGACCCCAGCGGTCAGGGGACTGACTGACTGACTGATTTACTTCATTGTGGGTGCAAGACTTACCATGCTTGTTTCCTATTTTCTTTTTTCAAGTTTCCTTATGAGTGAAGATGATGAAGATGCTGCTGCTGAATTCCATGTAGGCTGAGATGGCATGACAGGGCTGTAGTCCACACTGAATTCCATGTAGGCTGAGATGGCATGACAGGGCTGTAGTCCACACTGAATTCCATGTTAGGCTGAGACGGCATGACAGGGCTGTATGACACTGAATTCCATGTAGGCTGAGATGGCATGACAGGGCTGTAGTCCACACTGAATTCCATGTTAGGCTGAGACGGCATGACAGGGCTGTAATCCACACTCAATCCCATGTTAGGCTGAGATGGCATGATAGGGCTGTCCAGCAGGGGTCTGAGAGATGCCGAAACCGGCAGCTTTGCCCTGGAAATTCGAATAAAACACTCCAAGATCCAGCCAGTCAGAGAATCCAAACTTAAGGCTACAGTCTCGGATGAAAATACTGGTGATGGTTGTGGAACCCCCTGACCTTGCCATCAGCCTGTCACACTGACCACTACACCACAGACAGCAGGTTGACCTCAGGATTGGGTTGTTTGTTTTTTTTCTCTCACTGACAGCAGGTTGACCTCAGGGTTGGTTGGTTTGGTTTTTTCCTCTCACTGACAGCAGGTTGACTTCAGGGTTGGTTGGTTTGTTTTTTCCTGTCACTGACAGTAGGTTGACCTCAGGGTTGGGTTGGTTTGTTTTTTTCCTCACTGACAGTAGGTTGACCTCAGGGTTGGTTGGTTTGGTTTTTTCCTTCACTGACAGTAGGTTGACCTCAGGGTTGGTTGGTTTGGTTTGTTCCCCCTCCAGGATGAAGGAGCAGCAGAAGAAGGACGAAGAGAGGCGTCGTAGAGAAGAGGAGCACAAGATGCAGCAGGAGTCGGAAGACGCTTTCCAGGCCTGGCTGAAACGCAAAAAAGGAGGATGACCGGCGCCGGAGACAGGAGCAAGAGGAGAACAAGAACGCCAAAGTCGACAGGGTAAGACAGGACTTGTAGACTGAGATCCACCGACACTACTTTTTCCTTCTTGTTGTTGTTGTCGACATTAACCATCAAGTTTGTGTGTTTCATATTGGCCAATGGTATGTATTTGTTAGTGCTTAAAAAAAAAAAATGATGCTTCATCCAGTGTATGTGGCCATATTGTTTTTCACTCAACAGACAGCACATTTCTGTGTCAAGACTGCGTTTTTGTAAAACGTCATATGATTCTTTAGGGAAAACAGAATCCCATGATGGTTCTGTAGGTGTCCTGTGCTTTATGCTTGGAGGTGTAACAGTTGGAATGAACTTATCGTTGAACTTTTGTCACAACACTCCATGTTAACGTACTGCAACAGAAAAAGCTTAGTATGTGTTCTTTAATTTTGTATGGAGCTGAATTTTGATTAGTGCACAACTCATTGAATAAAAAAAAAAAAGGACAGATAGACAAACAACACACACACACACAAAAAACTAATGTTTATCTTTCTTGATATTACAGTCGAAGGAGGCAGAGGTGATTATGAAACCCTTGTTATTTCCATGCCGTTTTATCACTCCCTTTTTGTGTCTTTGTTCTTTCCTCCTTTTTTTCGGTTTGTTTCTGATTTGCTGTTAAGTTGACTGGTTAACTGATGATCCTAATTCAATGTCCAGTTTTACTTTTGTCTACAGTCATGGGCGTCAGAAATGAGCTCAACCTAACTTGAGTAGCGATGTAGGTATAGACACATAAACATGTGCATGAGGATAAGTTGGATGCAAACATACGCACACACACACACACACACACACACACACACACACACACACACACACACACACACACACACACACAGAGGCATGCACACTTACACACACACACACACACACACACACATGCATGCACACACACACACACACACACACACACACACACACACACACATTTGTAGTCAGTGATCCTGCTAACATGTCATTTTCCCTTCTTGTTTCTAGTCAGACGATCCAGAGGTGATTATAAATATTCCTTACACTTCTTTTCTCCTTTTTCTGAAACTTTCTTTTTTTTTTTTTTTTTTGGATGTAGTCCATGACTGAGCTTACTCAAATGATTGGCTGAGACAGGGGGAGCACAGGGATAGGGTGTTGGGGGAGGTGGAGTGGGAGAGAAGGCAGGGATGTCATTATTTGTTTTCTTATATTTCTCCCCCCCCCCCCCACCCCCCCCCCCCCCCCACTTTATGCCCTTGTTCTGTGTAGGGAAACTGTTGTTTGTATCATGGTGTCAGTGTGATGCTGACTGTGTTAGTGGATGGTCATGGCTGTCAGTGTGCTTGTGTAGTGGATGGCATGGTGTCAGTGTGATGCTGACTATGTTAGTGGATGGATGGCTGTGTCAGGTTTGTGTCATGGTGTCAGTGTGTGTCAGTGTGGTGTCATGCTGACTGTGTTAGTGGATGGCTGTCAGGTTTGTGTCATGGTGTCAGTGTGTAGTGTGTAGTGTCAGTGTGATGCTGACTGACTATGTTAGTGGATGGCTGTCAGGTTGTGTGCTGACTATGTGGTGTCAGTGTGCAGTGTGATGCTGACTATGTTAGTGGATGGCTGGAGGTTTGGCTGTCAGGTTTGTGTCATGGTGTCAGTGTGCAGTGTGATGCTGACTATGTTAGTGGATGGCTGTCAGGTTTGTGTCATGGTGTCAGTGTGCAGTGTGATGCTGACTATGTTAGTGGTGATGGCTGTCAGGTTTGTGTCATGGTGTCAGTGTGCATGTGTGTCATGCTGACTATGTTAGTGGATGGCTGTCAGGTTTGTGATGTCATGGTGTCAGTGTGAAGTGTAATGCTGACTATGTTAGTGGATGGCTGTCAGGTTTGTGTCATGGTGTCAGTGTGTAGTGTGATGCTGACTATGTTAGTGGATGGCTGTCAGTTTGTGATGTCAGTGTGATGTGACTATGTTAGTGTGTCAGGTTTGTGTCATGGTGTCAGTGTGATGCTGACTATGTTAGTGGATGGCATGGTTTGTGTCAGGTGTCAGTGTGATGCTGACTATGTTAGTGGATGGCTGTCAGGTTTGTGTCATGGTGTCAGTGTGTGTGACTATGTTGTGGAGTGTCAGTTGTGTCATGAGTGTGATGCTGACTATGTTAGTGGATGGCTGTCAGGTTTGTGTCATGGTGTCAGTGTGATGCTGACATGGTGGATGTGTCAGTGTGAAGGTGTCAGTGTGATGCTGACTATGTCAGTGGATGGCTGTCAGGTTTGTGTCATGGTGTCAGTGTGATGCTGACTATGTTAGTGGAAGGCTGTCAGGTTTGTGGCATGGTGTGCTGCTTCCGAGCTGCAGATTGTTTTGACGTGTCAAGGATCAAACGGCCCATGGTTGGTGAAAATGAGGCGTCAGTTCTATCAGAAATGATGGGCCCAGTTTGAAGTGTCTCACACAGGTCTCACACTTTCGTCTTTTTTTTTTTTTTTTTTCCAAAGGATGTGTTTATGAACAGCAAAGAAAAAAGAAAAAAAAAAAAAAAAAAAAAGCTTCGTTACTGCTGTAGAGCTTCAGATTGTTTTGGGGTATGTGGAGTCCAATGATCCGTTGCTGATGAACACGATGGCCCTGTCCCCATTGTCCACAGGTAATGGATGAAAACTCCAAAGTTCTGAAACTAAACATGATGAAAACAGAACAACAACAACAACCTTGCTGGTTGCCTGTTATGGAAAAGTGTGCCTGGCTGAGAAATACCCATCTGCACACTCACATACAGGCACATATATACATACACATTAGACCACCTGCTCAGCCACATACTGTAGACTCCGATACATACCTGTAGCTAAAATCACCTGTTCAATCACTGACTATGCAGGCATGTTGATGCACAGTAACCTGCCTGCTCACTCAGCTCAGTCTGATTTTGTACTTGCATAGATATACACATTAACCCCACATGCTCAGTCACTTACTGTACACACATATATGTACATGTTATAGTATTAGCAATTACACATGTAAAGAGACACACACAGAGACACAAACACTCACTCACTCACACACACACACACACACACACACACACACACACACAAGCTCAGAAGTCAATATAGCTGAGGCATAGATTATTAAAATGGATGTGACTAATACTCTCCTTTGGGAAAAAAAAAAAAAAAAAAAAAAAAAAATTCAAGCTTCTCTTCGCATCTCCTAACCATGGTTTCTTGCCCATAAAGTTTCTGTTAACCCATCTCTGATCTCAAAATCTGTCTGCCCAAACTAGTGACAGCTTGGGAATTATTGTGGGCGAACATAACTCTTTGTTCAGTGAACTGTGCTTGGTGGATTGTATGGTGTACGTCAAGTTAGTTGTGTTGGCAAGCTAAGTGTTTATCGGTGGGTGCTTTTCAGTAGAATTAACACTGTTGCTTTTTGGGGGTTAGTGTCTGTGGAATCACCTCTACTGACTGTTGGCTCTGTATATGGAGTTAACTAAGAAGGTTGTATCTGTGGGTACGGTATGTGAAACTTGGCTGACCTTAGTGTCTTTGTGGTATATATGTGATTCTGTGTGAAGTCGACTGGCTTGATGAGTCAGTTTTTTCTTTTCCCTTTAGCATGATTTACCACTCGTCCAGGCTAGCAGTGCTGAATTTGTGTGTGTGTGTGTGTGTGTGTGTGTGTGTGTGTGTGTGTGTGTGTGTGTGTGTGTGTTTAAACCAGTATCATATGTGCGTGTGTTTGAGTTCTTCTCTGTCTATGTGTGTTTTTTTTTTTTGTGAGGTGAGGGGGGGAGCACCACGGTACTTTTATGTATTTTTTTCAAAGAATCAATTAGTAGTATTTTCTCTGTTTTTTAAAACAAAATCACGCATCGAAAAGGCCAAAAGTATGAAGGCATTGTTCAGTCTTTCTGAATGTCTTTGTGTCTGTGGCTGTGGATTTACCAAGAGGACAGTTGTTTGTCTTGTGTTGTTTTGAAAAGAGCGGTTTTTGTCTGGAGGCAAATAGACCTCACCCTCTGCCCACCCTTGCTGTTAGGGTTTTGTGTTTTGTCCGGAGTCATTGTTAACAGGGGATTATTTTGTCTTTGTATTGTTTCTAAAGGATGGCTGTTATGAAAAGGGTAAATGCATGCATTCAGACATACACATGTGTGTACCCAGACCTTTGAGAGCAAAGTGATTGTGCACTTTTAGCCTTATTTACATGTAGTCATCATGTGCACACAGATGTTTTGCAAGAACCCTAATACATACACATTGTGCAAAATGGTGTTCATTGATTTTGTATGTGCACATCACATCACATGCTGAAGTAGACCTGTGTGCAGTTATGGACCCTATCAGTATCATAAACATGCGTGTTTCATTTTACCTTGGGAGCTTACACACACACGCATGCACGCATGCAAGCACACACACACACACACACACACACACACACACACACACATACACACATGCATGTGCACATACATGGGCACACACACATGCACACATAACACACACACATACGCACATACACACACACACACACATTCCACATTCCACCAACGTAACTTTGTTCAGATGTTGCTAATAACAGTCACAATTATTCTTTATAGTTTCAAGGTAGATTGCTTTGTATTGTTTGAAAAAAAAAAAAAAAAAAATTCCCAGCATTCTTTGTGTCACCCCTTCGCTATTGTTAACATCTTTTCACTAAGTGTTCTGTTTTTTTTTTTTTTTTTCTTCTTCTTTGGAGGTTTTTGTTTTGTTTTTTGTTTCTTTTTTTTTTTTTTTTTAAATCTCATTGTACACAGTTTTGTGTGACATACTCACCTTATAGTATCTTTGTGTCTGTGTATGTGTGTGTGTGTCTGTGTGTGTGTGTGTGTGAAAACACGTGTGTTGGGCCACTCACAAAATGCAGGCTGAAAGTGAAGGCTATCCCAGGATTCCTTTCTTGGAGGCTTTCGAACCAATCGTCCGACTCAAGGTATTCTCTGCCCGCTGTAGTTTGTGTAGCGGAGTGATGTGTGTGTGTGTGTGTGTACGTGTGGATTTGATCTGTTGCCTCGCTTAGTCTTGTCTGCTGCATCATCCTGATTGTATCCACCTGCCACTTGCATATTTTCTCCACCTGCCCTCCCCGCTTCTTCATCCCCAACCCCTCTTCTTTACTGGTTGTTGTATGACAACAAGTCAGAGTGAAACCTGAGAGAGAGAGAGAGAGATTTTTGAAACATTTGTAAACAAAATAATGAATGTACATGCAAGATATGAGATTTTTAAACATGTGTGTGTCTTTCATTTAACGTCTATCCACTATTCGTGATATTAGACGAATAAACATGTTAAACATGTATTGTTGTTGTTGTTTGTTCTTTTGTTGTTGGTTTTTTTGTTTTCTTTTGTTTTCTTTACTTTTGCTGCCAAGTTCTGCTTGCATTCTTACAGGTCCAATCTTTTTGGTGAAAGAAGAAAGAGTTGCTATCTCTGTGATAAAGATGTCAGTTCCTGTAACTAAATTGTGATGTCAACCTACATACAAGATGTGTGTGTGTGTGTGTGTGTGTGTGTGTGTGTGTGTGTGTGTGTGTGTGTGTGTGTGTGTGTTTATGTGTGTGTGTGTACATGTGTGTGTGTGTGCATGTGTGCGCGCGCGCGCATGCGTGTGTGCGCGCATGTGCTTGTGTGTGTGTATTTTCCCACTGGGAGTGATTTCATTCTCCTCTTTGATGATGCATTCAACTGTTAATTTTGTCACTGATCCGCTGGTTCAGAGAATTTTTGCTCTAGCTTTTCAAACTCCATGTAGACGTGTTTCTTTGCTAGGCTGCATGGCCTGCAGTTGGCAAGTGATTTTTTTTTTTTTTCCAAGAAGTGTTTTCTTTCTCATGAAACTAAATGCAAAGTGTGTAGAATTTATTTGATGCTTTGATTGAAGTAAAAAACTTCTCTTATCTATATGATTATTTTAAAAGTATCTATCTACTATATACTTTTTTCCTCATTGAAAAGAATATATCATCAAATGTATACATACATATATACACACCCACACATATTTGCACACACCAAGTCACACACACACATGTATCCGCGCACACACACATACACACACACACTCGCACACACACACACGCGCGCGCACGTGCACACACACTCACACACACTCACTCACACACACACACACACACACACACACACACACACACACACACACACACACACACAATTTATCTTTAAGCAGAACTTAACAAAGTTAAAGTCAGCCATCATTTTTGTACTGAACAGATTACCTGCACATGTCATCAGTTGTTCAGTATCAGCTTACAACTTACACTTTCCTTTTTTTTTTTTTTTTTTTTTTTTTTTTTTTGCATGTATAATAAGTTCATATTTTCTCAAATCTATCTTGCATCAATAGGGAGCATCTGGAAGCAACATTTTATTTTTTGTAAGTTTCGAACACTGAATCATAAACCTTCAATACGGACAGAAACCATGGTGAAAGAATTTGCACTTTACGGTCGTTGGATAAGTTAGAGGATAAATGTATTATGTTCCTGCGTGCCCATTTAGACAGAGTAAAACTGCTGTCAAATTCTTTCCAACAGAGTTGAAATTTCACACCCTATCATTGAGGAATAGACTATCAGTAATAGATTCAGTCTCCATTTTGAAAAGAAAGAATAGGATTTTCAAGGAAGTTTTGAATTGCTCAGTTTTCATGTTATTAATGATATGATCAGACTTTCTCAGTGTTCTGTCTCTATCTGTCAGTCTCTGCCTCTTTGTCTGTATCTTTCCTTCTCTAGTTGCAGAAAGGGAGAAGAATACTGATGGGGGAGAGGGAGAGGGAGGGGTCATGCTGCACGTATGTGTGAGCAAGGATGAGTTTTTCTTGAGTTCAGCAGTTATTGTTCCTTGTCTTGTGTATCTGCTGAGAGAAAATTGAAACTGTGCTGTTTACAGAGTGCCTGCAAAACTACAGTTCTGTTGATGATATTTATATGAAGTGGACATGTGAAGGTTCTGACGACTCATAAACATTAAATGATCATGAATCTTTGATCAGTTGAATTACTGGTTATAGTGAATTTCATGTACCTTGATATAAAAAAGGGGTTGAAAAGGGGGGAGGGGGGAGGTAGGGAAATAGGTGATATGATAACATTTTTAGATTTTATTTCTTTTTTTTGCATTTTGTTGTTGTTGTTGAGTTATTTTTGTGTATTAAAGGATATAAAAACATATATTGTAAGAACACAATAATGTACATTCTTATGCACACATGTCTACACCTCTGGCATTTGGGGTCAGTTGTTATCTTTGATGATGTTGAGTCACCTGAAATGGCATCACAGCGGCAAGCTGCTGTGTTGCTCCAGGACTTTATCTTTTCAGGCTGGACAAGACTATACCTTTTCCCCTAAAAAAAAATTCTGACCATAGTTTCTTATGTTCTGAAGCACCATTTATACAGTTATTTATCAACTTTGGGCGCTTTGTATGCATGACCTGTTACCATGTTCATTGTGTACACAATTCAGAGCATCCACAACATCAGCCCAGCCCACCTAGCACAGCCTGTTTCAGCTTTTAAGTATGAACACGTTGGCATGTTCTAGTACATCAGGCTTGTGATGACAACCTTGCTGTTTTGTAGCATGTAATGTAAAGTAATGTAAAAGGATATTAATAGAGCACTTTACAAGCGGCAAAATGTAAGCGGCAAAATGTAAGCGGCAAAATGATGCACCATATAGTCAGAGATGTGAAAGCTGCACGGAAATGCATTAGTATGCTTTTTTTTTTTTTTTTTTTAAGTTAAAAAGCACACTAAAAACAACCAACCAAACAAACGCTGCTTTTCATTGACATTGCCCGTGACCATGTGACATTGTAAAGGGACAGCAATTCACCTGCAGTGCATTCCCTTGGCTGGTCTTTGTCAGCTTTGTTTGGGTTGGTCACTTTTGACCAATCATGGGCCCTAAACCAGAGCTGTACTACACTTCTTGTTTCTGACCCTTCTCACTTCCTGTCTGTTCCAAAGTACCTTATTCATGGATGAAAAAATTTGGATTTTTTAATTGTCCGTACAAACTATCTTCAAAAGTGTTTCGTTGTCCAAGAAGTGTGGTAACATGTGTCATGCATGGATGTGCTGTGTTGGTGTCTCCTTTTAGTGTCTAGATGTGCTGTGTTTGTGTGTACTTAGTCAGATATCTTTATTTGTGCTTTATGCAAAGCCAGAAGATGTAATGTTAGCCATTGAGCCCTAGAGGTTTGTGCTTGTGGAGAAAAAAAAAAAAAGAGGATAACATGAACTGTATATGTGTGTATGGAGTGTGTGTGTGTGTGTGTGGGGGTGTGTGTGTGTGTGTGTGTAAATGCATGCATGCTCTGTGTGTGTGTGTGTGTGTGTGTGTGTGTGTATGTGTGTGTGTGTGTGTGAGAGAGAGAGAGAGAGAGAGAGAGAGAGAGAGAGAGAGAGAATATATGTATATGTTTACATGCCTTAAAGAATATAAAAAATTATGTAAATGTTTGAATGCCTTAAAGAATATATGTATATGTTTACATGCCTTCATGCATGTATGTTTGCTTCTTTGTGTTTTACATATTTTTCCCCTTGGGCATATATGTGTCTGTGTGCCTGTTATGATTAGAAGTGTGTGTGTGTGTGTGTGTGTGTGTGTGTGTGTGTGTGTGTGTGTGGATGGACAAGTCTTCCGTCAGTGGTGCTGATACATTTGAATGAGTGCTTTTGTCGTCTAAAAATTGAAGGTAAATTCAGCGTGGATGGTTTGTGCATATAGGCAACTGTTCTTAAGTGCCTTTCTATAGCAGCTCATGGGTATACTCCCTGGCCAAATATATCATGAGAGCCTCTTCAGACTGAGGAAAAAAAGAAAAAAAAGCTTTCACAGAAATCATGACTGAATGAAAATGGCACATTTGTTTGAGAAAAAATATTAAAAAGCTTCACTTCACTGGTAACTTCTTAACAGAAGCAGTAAAACTTGCTTAGCACTCTGATGAAGCAGTTGCTGGGAAGTATTGACTGAATGAAAATTCTTGAAGATAATTCCACCTCTCTTCACCATCAGGTGGAACTGGAGACATACATTGCATGTTTTTGTCAAACACTGATAGCCGCCTCACCGAGATTGAAGACGATGTGGTGGTGCAGTAGGTTCCATTAAGACAGCCTGTTTGTGGAGATGAGACACCTGCAGTAGACCAGCTGCTGTGCTACCATGGTTAGCTTTGTCGGTTATGGGCTGGGATGTACTGAGTTTGAGTCCCATCACAATTATTTCTTTGTGAGAGTTTTAGTCCCAGTGGGCTCCTTACTGGAGCTGAATATACTGGGGGGATATAGGAACCTTACAGTTGACTTTCATCCCTTTATGGGTGTGTCTCTGAGAGTGTTGCTCAAATTTCCTGACCAACACTGCAGGTGTCTGCATTTCCTGGGCCGGTTTGACTCTGGGATGTTTTATGAAAGAAAGCATAGGGTAGTCTCAGACCAGAATGGAACTTCATAGTTTATCATTGTCATCTTGATCCTCAATGATTATCCTCAAAAAAAAAAAGTTTGCAGTTTTGTGGCCCTTTGTGCTCTTCACTTTTGGTGACCTGAATTTGTGTTAAAGTGATTGTTAACTACAAGTTTACGGAATTTGTCATGAGATGGACATGGTGCAGCTTTCTGAAAATGGACGCTCATTCATGCTGGCTCCATGTCAATGCAGTTATTGTTTCAGTAGGGAGCCAAGTAGCCAGCTGGCATCCCAAGCATGTTGGGTCAGAACAGGCAGCTCTGAACACTGATGGACAAGACAGCAGGACAGAGCCTCCTGTGGCTGGCTGTCTCACGACAACATGATGTGGTTGCTGCTCCCTGTGGAATGATGACACCCAGGCTGCAGCGGGACAGTGTGGCTGTGTATGAAGACGCCGGCATGAGGAACATGAAAGTTATGCCATTGAGAGGATATTGAAGATGGGAGACGTTCTGTCTGGACAGCCTATTTAGTTGGATGAGACATACACAGAACTGCATACTCTGTTTCTTTAGCTTAGCAGTTCGGCAAGGTTAACCAAGTGTAAAATCTGTTCCCCCTGTGAAAAAGCTGTGTACACTGCGCTAAAAAAAAAAACTCATAGTTGTGGACAGGCTTTGCACAGGTCACATTCATAAAGGGAGATAATTTTGCTAAGAGTGGTAAGACCTACGTCCTGTCTTGCTTAACTCTTGAAGATCATGCTGACACATTACCATCTGTGTGGAAGGGGACATCAGTAAGAGAAGTAGATGGGGAATAGGTCATGGAAGAATTGGGCCATGACCTTGAACCTGAATGCACATGTGCCACCCTATCCCACCTCTGTATCCCAGGGAAGAGGCACAAATCAACTAGAGTGCTCATTTAATCAAGACACTTCAGAAGACTCATAGGAGTGTTAAAAAAAACCCAAAATGTTCAGGCAGGGAGGGTGTCCAAAAGGGAGGCAAGAGACAGTAGTTTTTCATGGTTTATGACACTGACATGTCTTTCAGCGTGCGCATACCCACCTCGGAGAGGTCCTCATGGATCTGCTGACTGAAAAGCTTCATGGCTGGATTCCATGTGTGTGTGTGTGTGTGTGTGTGTGTGTGTGTGTGTGACATGATGCCATGGTGGATGCTGTGTTTCAGTCCAAGGAGAACGAGGAGGCCTCAAAGGGCTGGCTGAAGGCCAAGCAGGGGCAGATCCGCCGGGAGAAGCTCCTCAAGAAACGGGAAGAGCAGGAAATCAAAGACGGATACTACGTGCGCAGTCGGGAAGAATGTGACCAGGCCTACAGAGAGTGAGTCACCTCGGTTGATGCTGTGGTTTGATGCAGAGGGAAAATGCTCAGTTCTTCCCACAGCAAGACATAGATATGAAAGAAATGTAGACAAAGTGCGATCTCACACACACACACACACACACACACACACACACACACACACACACACACACACACACACACACACACTACAGAGGCACAGACAAACACATACATATGCACACTGACAGAGTTACGACAAGGTTAGTGATCTGTGTATGTGCTTTGTAAGTAAAACAGATTGAAAATACACAAATAGGTGATGCCAGTGGGCACATAAACACATATATACGCACATGCGACAGAGTTACGACAAGGTTAACAACCTTTGTGTGTGCTTTGTAAGTAAAACAGATTGAAAATACACTGAAAGGCAGTGGGCACATTTTTTTTTCCCCTCCGTTTTGAACAGCTGGTGGGGAACAGGAAGGAGCGTTCAGAGGCAAAGATCTTGGAACCCATCCTAAGTCTTCCTAATGTTGAAGGCTGACATATTCCAGACAAACATTGCAAGTCAGTGTGACTGAGTCTGTTTAGCCAGCTTTTATTTTGTCTGTCTAATCATAACTATCCCAAAACTGAAAATGGACGTTTTGCTTGTAAGTCTTGGAAAGTAAAGATCACATGTACATGCGCGCACATGCACGCATGCACACAGAAACACACACACACACACACACACACACACACACACACACACACACGCCCACACACACACACACACACACACACACACACACACACACACACACACACACACACACACATATCAGGGCATTTGACCCATATTTCTGTGCTCATAAATGAATTAGCATGGAAATATTGTAACTGCCATGAGGCTGACATCACAACTAAGGCATCGGTGAAAGTGCATTCTTTGTTTTGTCTGTCTACTCTGAGACCATGCATCGCATAGACTGACCATCCAAGCGAGCATGACGTTCCACATGTGTGCAAAAAACTGTGTCCAGCCCATTGTCAATCCTCTGATACAGCAGAGGAGACAACTAAAACATCTGTCAGAATTATAGCCCCCCTTGGTTTTTGATTTTGGACATTATTCATTTACGAATGGTATTTTGAAACGTACATCTAGCTTGTATGAGTCTGTCTTCCTCCACACACTGCACTTTGTATCACATTTGATCATTTGTGCAGGATTGTAACTGCTGTTGTTGCTGTTGCTACCAAACTGTTCAACAGAAAATAAATAAAAACACTGCTCATTGTTATCTAAAGTGACTGTTTTAACAAACTGAAGAAAAATCACCGTTCTGTGGATCGAAAGAGACCAAAAAATTGCAAGACAAAACATGACGTGTTCCCACCTCTTTGGTCTTCTTCAGGCAAGGCAAACCACATTCAGGACATTGAATACTTTATCTCCCTCAAATTGGGCGCAAAAATAGATGTGGAATGAAAACGCAGCTGAAAATGGCTGCTGTACATGTGAAACTTTTACATTTGAAACTGATGATTGTAGTCAGTGTCATGAGGCCAACAAACCCAGCTATAACTCTGTATGTAGTCAGTGTCATGAGGCCAACAAACCCAGCTAAACCCTGTATGTAGTCAGTAAAGGCCCAAACCCAGCTATCTATGTAGTCAGTGTTGTAAGGCCAACAAACCCAGCTGTAACCCTGTAGCTGTCATAGGTCCCTCTATGTAGTCATGTATGTTGTAAGGCCAACAAACCCAGCTGTAACCCTGTTTGTAGCCAGTGTCGTGAGGCCAACAAAAAACCAGCTATAACCCTGTATGTAGTCAGTGTCATGAGGCCAACACACCCAGCTGTAACCCTGTATGTAGTCAGTGTCATGAGGCCAACAAACCCAGCTATAACCCTGTATGTAGTCAGTGTCATGAGGCCAACAAACCCAGCTTGTAACCCTGTATGTAGTCAACAAACCCAGTGTCATGAGGCCAACAAAACCCAGCTGTAACCCTGTATGTAGTCAGTGTCATGAGGTCAACAAAACCAGCTATAACCCTGTATGTAGTCAGTGTCATGAGGCCAACAAAACCCAGCTATAACCCTATGTAGTCAGTGTCATGAGGCCAACAAACCCAGCTGTAACCCTGTATGTAGTCAAGTGTCATGAGGCCAACAAACCCAGCTGTAACCCTGTATGTAGTCAGTGTCATGAGGCCAACAAACCCAGCTGTAACCCTGTATGTAGTCAGTGTTGTAAGCTGTAACCCTGTAACAAACAAACCAGCTGTAACCCTGTATGTAGTCAGTGTGTAAGGCCAACAAACCCAGCTATAACCCTGTATGTAGTCAGTGTCATGAGGCCAACAAACCCAGCTGTAACCCTGTTTGTAGCCAGTGTCGTGAGGCCAACAAAACCAGCTGTAACCCTGTATGTAGTCGGTGTCATGAGGCCAACAAACCCAGCTGTAACCCTGTATGTAGTCAGTGTCATGAGGCCAACAAACCCAGCTGTAACCCTGTTTGTAGTCAGTGTCATGAGGCCAACAAACCCAGCTGTAACCCTGTATGTAGTCAGTGTCATGAGGCCAACAAACCCAGCTGTAACCCCTGTTTGTAGCCAGTGTCGTGCGGCCAAAAGCAAAGCCAGCTGTAACCCTGTTTGTAGTCAGTGTTGTAAGGCCAACAAACCCAGCTATAACCCTGTATGTAGTCAATGTCATGAGGCCAACAAACCCAGCTATAACCCTGTATGTAGTCAGTGTCATGAGGCCAACACACCTAGCTATAACCCTGTATGTAGTCAGTGTCATGAGGCCAACACACCCAGCTATAACCCTGTATGTAGTCAGTGTCATGAGGCCAACAAACCCAGCTATAACCCTGTATGTAGTCAGTGTCATGAGGCCAACAAACCCAGCTGTAACCCTGTATGTAGTCAGTGTCATGAGGCCAACAAACCAGCTGTAACCCCTGTTTGTAGCCAGTGTTGTGAGGCCAACAAAGCCAGCTGTAACCCTGTATGTAGTCAGTGTCATGAGGCCAACAAACCCCCAGCTGTAACCCTGTTTGTAGCCAGTGTTGTGAGGCCAACAAAGCCAGCTGTAACCCTGTGCTGCCATGTCTGCTCCCAGCTGGCTGAGGAGCAAGTACGCAGAGATCCGACGGCAGAGAGTGGCGGAGAAGCAGCGTGCCAGGTCCTTCCGATCCTACGCCAGGAAGTCGCGCAAGCAGCAGTTGATGGCTCGAGCCGTGCGACAGTCCCAGGCGTTCCGCTATGTCGACTATTATGGATACCGATTTTAGGATGTTCTTGTGTATGTGTTTATTTATTGCTTGTTTTTTTGTTTGTTTTTTTTTTTTGGGGGGTGGGGGTTGGAGAAGTTGTGACTGTGTGTCTTATAGGATGCATTTCATGGCTTGAACAGATCTGCAAAGGTTGTTGAGAACAGGATGTGAATCTTTTTGAACATGCGCTGGTCATAGCAATAACCATAATGGTGTGTGGTATGGGTTACTTTATGGACCTGTGGTTTATTCCTTTGATTGTTGTTTGCCATCTCTCTCTCTCTTTTTTTGATTGAAGATTACAATGCAAAGTGAACATTCATTTTGTAGATTAAAAAGATTTCTTCAGAATGTCTAGATCTGGTCTCAGATAATGGTCTCAGGACCTTCGCCCCACCCTCCTGCCCCCCCTCCCCCCCCTTACCCTCCCCTTTCCCCCCAAACTCATCCTGTCTCTCCACCCTAGTTCTCTCCCAAAAGATTCTGTATGTTTCTGGTCTTTTCGCAGAGCAGGTCATGACTGCAAAGTAGACACAGTGCCTCACACTTCTGCCTAAAACGGTTTGTGGGTTCAATTTCTGGTCATGCCAACCTGCTAGTGCTCAAACCTCTTTTGTGGGCACAGAAGATGAAAGGTCTGTGGGTTCAATTCCCTGTCATGCCAACCTGCGAGTGCTCAAACCTCTTTTGTGGGCACAGAAGATGAAAGTGTGCGTGTTGGCATTCTGTACGTTGTTTTGAAGTTTGATCGATTATGGAGGGGGGGGGGGGGGATGTGAGGGGTGAGTCTTGAAGTAAGTACAGTCTGCAGGTGAAGAGAAGCAGAATAACGGCTCTCCAGCTGAAGTCTGAATGCAGGAATCGGGCCTGTCAGTTGCAGCCCACAAAGGCTGAAAAATCAGACATGCCAACATCCACCTTTGGTGCATTAATGGATGGACTTGACCACCCAGAGACAAGTTTGGGGAGATATCATTCATTGTTGTCTGTTTTATTACCATGACATGTCTGTCTGTTTTATTTAGTGAACAAATGTGAATTGGAACGCCACATGTCTGTCTGTTTTATTTAGTGAACAAATGTGAGTTGTAATGCCCCCACACATGCATACACAAACCCACCCAGATATACACTACCATGCCTCCATCATCCCATTTCCACGTTCATGACCTGTAACAACAGTGCCAACGCCAGTAAACAGCAGCAGTGATGAGCAACAGCCAGCCCACCACCAGGTCAATGACACCAGAACATCGGTCAACAGCTGGAGGAACATTGACCAAGATGTTCAGATGATCTCTCAACCTAAGACCACAAATAAAGATGTGACCCAGTTTCTACAATATTGGATTGAACTAATAGTTGTAACATTGCTAATGACATTTTTTTGTTGTAAGTGTTTTCAAGATGATGGTCATGAATGCTTTTGTGTCAGTTGTTTCTGTCATTTCATTGTGTGTTTCTGCGATTGTTTTCATCACTTTTATCGTCAATTCTTAATCATAATCAGTTTGAAAACAGCAGGAAAAACTGTGATTTTTTTTTTTTACTTATATATATCCTCCATTTTTATATGATGAATATACCTGTGACATTAGAATATTACTCAACATTTGGATAAAGGATGAATCATGACAATGGGCTACATAGGATTTAATGCCTGTTTTTTGCATTTTGTCAGTTTATTTCATCATTATACTCAACAACAACAAACGGCATCTGCTCTTTGGACAATTGGATATGTATGTTGAAATCACCTACAGAAATTTATTCATGATATCCAAAATGATGTGTAATATAAACTACTAATTTCACTCCAGATTTTAAGCAACAATCCGTCAATTATTCCCCATCTAAATAAGGAGTAAATACTGTAAATTTAAATAAATTTAAGATGTGAACTACTGAGAAAACATTTTAGATTCAAGTGTGATATTGACATTCCATTATGAAAGTTTCACAATGAGTAGTAGTTCTACATTGTTTCTGAAGTCTTTCGTTTTTTTTTTGTAATCAGAACAGGCTTACAGTCAGAGACAGTTTAAATCTAAACAGTACAGTATTCATAGATCCAGCAAGCAAAGCAAGAATGGATCCACCAAGCAAAAATAGTCATGTAGATCTAGATACCTTCATAATCAAAAGGGTACATGGTTTCATATAGCCTTCTATTCAAACATTTATATTGATTCATAGTGTAGCTCGATAGATTAAGAAAACTTTGTATGCAAAAATGAAATAGTCGTAAAGATGGTACAGGCGTGGGTATAAAGTAAATGTTCTCACAAGTACAGATATATAACTGAATAGATGGAAGCCTGTTTTGAGCAAAAAGATATACAAATATCTAGATATAACTACAGAAGGTGTTTGCAGAACTACTTAAAGTTGTGGACATATACACACACAAAATGATTTGAAATGTTATCTTCCTTTTAGATGTTCAGAAGACAAAAGAATTATTAGGTGTTAGAGAACTGAACATGTGTACAAACAGCAGCTGTGACTAGAGTTGACAGCATCCATCAGTACATCTGAACATGTATACAGACAGCAGCTGTGACTAGAGTTGACGGTGTCCATCAGTACATCTGAACATGTATACAAACAGCAGCTTTAGCTGGAGTTGATAGTGTTCATCAGTACATCTGAACATGTATACAGACAGCAGCTGTGACTGCAGTTGACAGTGTCCATCAGTACATCTGAACATGTATACAGACAGCAGCTGTGACTGGAGTTTGACAGTGTCCATCAGTACATCTGAACATGTATACAGACAGCAGCTGTGACTGGAGTTGACAGTGTCCATCAGTACATCTGAACATGTATACAGACAGCAGCTGTGACTGGAGTTGACAGTGTCTACAGTGTCCATCAGTACATCTGAACAGTATACAGACAGCAGCTGTGACTGGAGTTGACAGTGTCCATCAGTACATCTGAACATGTATACAGACAGCAGCTGTGACTGGAGTTGACAGTGTCTACAGTGTCCATCAGTACATCTGAACATGTATACAGACAGCAGCTGTGACTGGAGTTGACAGTGTCCATCAGTACATCTGAACATGTATACAGACGGCAGCTGTGACTGGAGTTGACAGTGTCCATCAGTACATCTCTGTTTTATTCCCTTTTACTTTGATTGGCTGTTGTGTACAAATAGCACCACCAATTTCAGTTGGAAGTGTTACTGGTACAAATTTCTTTACCATTATTCGTTTTTTTTCATTTTGATTAATACCAGCTGTATTTAAGCAGCTGCTTTCCCTGCGGTGTCAAGGTGAGGGGGGAGTGAATTGTGCCAAAGTAATGACCTCTGTACTTCATGCCTTAAGTGATGTTGAGAAACTGCAGGGAATATGAATGTTAAGGAAGTGTAGTTGTTTTTTTTTTTTTTTTTCTGTGTTCTTTGTCTTTGTGGTGATGCCAGTTGATTTACCCATCAGATCTGCTTCGTTTTTGTTTTGTTCTTGCTCCCTAGTGGCATCCTGTTCTGTGTGTTTTGTGTGTGTACATAGGTGTGTATGTGCATGTTTGCACATGCTTTCATGCATATGCGTGTATGTGTGCTATTTGTTTTGTTTCAGATGTTAAGCTTCACCTTACTTTTTGGCTACCCCTGTAGCCAGACATACAAAAAAAAGTCGTACATCTTATAGAACCAGTTGAACTGTTCCAATGAAGTTTGAGGTATCTTCCAACCATGTAGTTAATCCATGTGGGCAGGGTGAGTGTCTGCTCGTCAAAAGGGACGGAGAGAATTGGTTGCATCCTTTGAACTAGAAGTTTCAGGTGAAGCACCGATCCACATGAAGTCATACTTGAAAGAGTGATAGTCAGCTAATAGAAAAACTGTCTTCATCTGTTGTAAAGCATACTCTCCTGAGGCCTCTTTGATGAGAATGGATGCAACAGCTGGAGAAGGATTCAGCAGTGAATGTGTATGGGTAAAAACGTGTAGAACATGTGGGTAACAGGGGATCAGCCTGGCTGTGTAACATCCAAAGCTATGTCTGGCGAAGGTGAAACATGACGGATCTGTTTCAGCCTATTATCTTTTGACTCGCATCTTGTGTCTTTTGCTTCTGCATCATCTCTGCATTCCAACTCTTGTCTATGGAGTTTATAAAGATAAACAGAAGAGTCTGCTTGTGTGTGATTGACATGGCCTCATTAAGTGAACATGCATGTTTGGTTTTCTTCTATAATCTTCAGTTACATAATCTATATAACCTTGCATTTTCTCTTGTCATTGTAAGAAGATATCCTTTTTTCATTTCGTTTGCATTTTCTTTCTTTATCCAGATATATGCATATCATTTAATGCATTTCATGCATTTTGTTTACATATCCTTCCTAATTTATATCCTAATGATTTTGTTTGTGATGCATTTATCAATAAACTTGAGAAAACTGTTTTGCTAATCATGTTAATGAAACTTATGCTGTACTTGATATATGTTACCTGTTGAAATATCTGTGATACAATATACATGAATTTTTCATTCATATTATGATTGGTTACTATAATGAATACTTATGTTGTTAATTAATACTTTTTCCCCCAAAATATGCCGTTAAAATTGAGAGAGTGTGACAGAAATAAGAAAGGGAACATTCAAAATACACCTTTGAGATGGTTTAGTATGGGAGTTTTAGGGATTGTGTACTAAGTTCATGGAGTTGGTATCATTGCAGAGGCGATTTAAAAAGTGCCAAAAGTTTGTTTAGTTGCTGTTAATGAACAAGATGTTTGCTATAAATGACAGAATTGCCTTTCTAAGATGCAGCATAGATTGCCTTTTTCTGATACTAATATAGCTATAGTTGGGTGAAAAAAAAACAACAGTGACTTCGTGTTTGTTTGGATTTACGCTAAGCTCTTTGAGTCGGATGTTTGGAAATTGATGAAAAGCAACGAAATAAACTTTGGTTCTCTTTCCAGCATATGTGTGTGTTTGTGTGTGTGTGTGAGTGAGTGTGTGTGTGTGTGTGTGTGTGTGTGTGTGTGTGTGCATACATGCGCACGCAGCTGCCAACCTTCCTCACTTTTGTTCTTTCACTATTGTTTATGTGTTTCAGGAAATCCGTATTTTAGTGATCATTTCAGAATTTTTGAAGTTTGTGATACAGAAACAGTCTACCATACAATAATTCTTGTATAATTTCAGTTGTATTTATGATAGAAATGGAGTCATTAATTAGATTTAAACCAGGAAGCCTGAATTTTATAGCATGATAATGTAGCCAAAATCTCCAACAATGATAAAGAGTGAAGCAAAGAAGGTGACTGTTCAAGAGAGGTCTGCTATTGTCAGTCATTTCGTACTGTCGCAAGCTTGTGTAGACAATATCCTCAGCACGTGTTATATGAGAGGACAGCCTGCAGACTCTACTTCTAATGTACATTTTTTGGATTCTCCAGTTTTTCACATATTTTGTGTGAAATCAAGAAATATGCAATGTTTGACGGTGGAGATTCGAATATGGCGCCAAAATCAATTGTGAAAAATATCAGTTTGGAGAAATTATGGGCTTTCCAATCCAGTATAGTTGTAACGAATAAAATAGATTAATTTTTGTGACCTCAGTGAAGTGTACGCAATACTTTGATAGTTTCTGAAGCATTCACATTTTATTTCAAAGTGATTACACAAAATAATCAGATTGATCAATCAGGGAGGTAAGGGGAAGGTAACAGTAGAACAAAACATTTCGTATGCTATTGGTCACCAAGACATAAGTGCACATTGTACCACCTGGCTACTTTGCGAAAAACTTTTTTTTTAGTATTTTCAAAATTTCAAAATGGAGCGACTGATGGCGGAGAACGAAGCAAAGTTTAGAAAGAGTGGGGGTTAGTTTCCGCCGAGGACATTGACGAACAAAGTACACAAGACACCCCCACTCTTTCTAAACTTTTTTTTAGTGTTCACCATACAGTGTAGGTCCTATAGGACCCAGAAAAGCATTTTTTTTTTTAAACATATGAATGACAAGGACTTTTTGAAACAAATTTCAAAAATAAATATAGCATTCACTGTTGCAGTTATATAAGGTTGGTTTGGGTTGCAATATAATTAATGGCTACATGTTGACTGCCCATGGACGAATGAATGCGTCTTTCAGAGCCTATACTTCTCACTGAGGGATATCTGTTTACACATATCTGGATGACGTGGGTCCTACAAGGCCCACACTTCTCACTGAGGAATACCAGTGTTTACACACGTCTGGATGACATGGGTCCTACAGGGCCCATACTTCTCACTGAGGAATACCAGTGTTTACACACGTCTGGATGACATGGGTCCTACAGGGCCCATGCTTCTCACTGAGGGACATCAGTGTTTACACATATCTGGATAAAGTGGGTCCTACAGGGCCCATACTTCTCACTGAGGGATACCAGTGTTTACACATGTCTGGATGATGTGGGTCCTAAGGACCCATACTTCTCACTGATGACATCAGTGTTTATACATGTCTGAATGACGTAGGACCCACAGTTCTCACTGAGGGATATCAGTGTTTATACATGTCTGAATGATGTGGGTCCTAAGGACCCATACTTCTCACTGAGGGACATCTGTGTTTACACATGTCTGAATGATGTGGGTCCTACAGGGCCCACACTTCTCACTGAGGAATACCAGTGTTTACACATGTCTGGATGACATGGGTCCTACAAGGCCCATACTTCTCACTGAGGGACATCAGTGTTTACACACGTCTGGATAAAATGGGTCCTACAGGGCCCACACTTCTCATTGAGGAATACCAGTGTTTACACATATCTGGATGATGTGGGTCCTACAGGGCCCACACTTCTCACTGAGGAATACCAGTGTTTACACATGTCTGGATGACGTGGGTCCTATAGGGCCCACACTTCTCACTGAGGAATACCAGTGTTTACACATGTCTGGATGACGTGGGTCCTACAGGGCCCACACTTCTCACTGAGGAATACCAGTGTTTACACATATCTGGATGATGTGGGTCGATCCTACAGGGCCCACACTTCTCATTGAGGAATACCAGTGTTTACACATATCTGGATGATGTGGGTCCTACAGGGCCTATACTTCTCACTGAGGGACATCAGTGTTTACACATATCTGGATGATGTGGGTCCTATAGGGCCCACACTTCTCATTGAGGAATACCAGTGTTTACACATATCTGGATGATGTGGGTCCTACAGGGCCTATACTTCTCACTGAGGGACATCAGTGTTTACACATATCTGGATGATGTGGGTCCTATTGGACCCCACACTTCTCACTGAGGGATACCAGTGTTTACACATGTCTGGATGAGGTGGGTCCTACAGGGCCCATACTTCTCACCGAGGGACATCAGTGTTTACTCCAGTCTCTCCTTTGTCTGTCTATCTGTCCTTTCTGTATCACTTTGTCTCTTCCTCTCTGTCTGTCTGTCTGTCCCTCTGCCTATTTGTCTCACCCTCATTGCTCATTGCCTGTCTGTCTGTCTGTCTGTCTGTCTGTCTCTCTGTCTCTCTCTCTCTCTCTCTCTCTCTCTCTCTCTCTCTCTCTCGCTCGCTCGCTCGCTCATTGTGTGTGTTCTCACTCATATCTTTTAAAAGATACTGGAGCTCCGGAGTACATTCGACTCGCTATAAAACGTGTTGGGACTTACAGACATGAATACTTAACAGCAGACTCTATGAACAGCCTGTTCAGAGATGTCCCACCTGATTGATATTTGGGTTTGTAACTGAGATAAACATTTTTTTTTAATCTGATCTAAGATTTTATGGAAGAAAGACTTTAAAATAAAACACAGGTGAGTTTTTTTTTTATTAGAAAGTTTCCTCACAAAATAATTCTGTGTAAATTGCAGAAGAGTCTGAAATCGATACTGACCATGAAAGGAATATGCAACGAGATACGACGGAATGAGGAGAAATGCGGGCAACAAAACGAAAAAGGACAGGCAACATTTCGGGACTGAAGAATAAATACGACTAACGATACAGGAATGAGGAAGACGGGGCTGTAGAAAGAATGGAAGAAGCAATACAGAGAGTCGAACAGAAAGAGAGGCAAGCCGCGATAATGCTTGAAGAGAGGCGAGCAGTGAAATAAGAAAGAGGGGACAGACAGGAACACAGAAAAGAGAGAGACAGGATGCAGCACAGGAAGTGAGAAGGACGACAATCCAGGAAGAGACTTTAAAGAGAACTGTGACTGGTTCCGGAAGACGATATTGACAAATAGACCACAGGACAAAACATGGTGCACTTCGACCTCTTACGTCTTCTTCGGGTAAAACAAATAACCCAATGAAAACGAAGAACGAGCTTTCAGTCATCTCGCTTTGAAACGGACCAGCAAGAGAGAGTAGCAGAGGTCCAAGAAGAGAAGCAGGAGCAGACAGCAACACAGGAAGAGAGGAAGGTACGGAGCAAGACATGAAGAGAGGTGGCGCCAACACAGTGGCGCCAACACAGGAAGAGAGGAAGGTACGGAGCAAGACATGAAGAGAGGTGGCGCCAACACAGGAAGTGAGGAAGGTACGTTAGCAAGACATGAAGAGAGGTGGCGCCAACACAGGAAGAGAGGAAGGTACGGAGCAAGACATGAAGAGAGGTGGCGCCAACACAGCAAGAGAGGAAGGTACGGAGCAAGACATGAAGAGAGGTGGCGCCAACACAGGAAGAGAGGAAGGTACGGAGCAAGACATGAAGAGAGGTGGCGCCAAGACAGGAAGAGAGGAAGGTACGTAGCAATATATACAGAGAGGTGGCGCCAACATAGGAAGAAAGGAAGGTACGTAGAAATATATAAAGAGAGGTACGTGGCGCCGACACAGGAAGAGAGGAAGGTACGCAGCAAGACATGAAGAGAGGTGGCGCCAAGACAGGAAGAGAGGAAGGTACGGAGCAATATATAAAGAGAGGTGGCGCCAACACAGGAAGAGAGGAAGGTGCGCAGCAATATATAAAGAGAGGTGGCGCCAACACAGGAAGAGAGGAAGGTACGCAGCAATATATAGAGAGAGGTGGCGCCAAGACAGGAAGAGAGGAAGGTACGGAGCAATATATAAAGAGAGGTGGCGCCAACACAGGAAGAGAGGAAGGTACGCAGCAATATATAAAGAGAGGTGGCGCCAACACAGGAAGAGAGGAAGGTACGGAGCAAGACATGAAGAGAGGTGGCGCCAACACAGGCAGAGAGGAAGGTACGCAGCAATACATAAAGACAGGTGGCGCCAACACAGGAAGAGAGGAAGGTACGCAGCAATATATAAAGAGAGGTGGCGCCAACACAGGAAGAAAGGAAGGTACGCAGCAATATATAAAGACAGGTGGCGCCAACATGGGAAGAGAAGCAGCTAAGAAGCAACACAGGAAGACAGGCAAGCAGCAGTACTGAAAGAAGGCAGGAAACGATAAAGGAAGAGAGACAGGTAATAGACAGGATGAGAGGCAGGAAGCAACACAGGAAGACAGGCAAGCAGCAGTACTGAAAAGAAGGCAGGAAACGATAAAGGAAGAGAGACAGGTAATAGACAGGATGAGAGGCAGGAAGCAATACAGGAAGACAGGCAAGCAGCAGTACTGAAAGAAGGCAGGAAACGATAAAGGAAGAGAGACAGGTAATAGACAGGATGAGAAGCAGGAAGCAACACAGGAAGATGGACACAAACCAGTCTTAGAATAGAAGCAGAAATGCTGGGAGAGGGGTAAACAGCATTAATGAATGAACAGGAGAATGAAAAGGACAAGGCTGAAAAGGATGTGGTGGAGGCATCTACTGTAAATAAAAATTGAAACACACACACACACACACACACACGCACACACACACACACACACTGAATTTACACACACACACACACACACACACACACACACACACACACACACACACACACACACACACACACTGAATTCACGCAAACAACAACAACAACAACACACACACACACACACACACACACACACACACACACTCTCTCTCTCTCTCTCTCACTTACTCACTCACAGCAGCAGTCGTGGCTCACCTCACATCGGCTTAAATGAGATTTGATGACAAATCCACCGATTCGAGGACGGCACAAGTACAACATGTGATGTAGCCTACTTGCTCCTTTCAAGGACAGGTGTGAAATTAAAAAAAGATAACAACAAACAAACAAACAACAAAAACAACTGAACTGCACTTCTGTTTGTAGATCCTTTCGCTACCATTGCTATTTTATTCAGTCACAGCTGTGACTTTCTGCGGTCCATGCCCTGATGAAGCGGACAAAGTAGAACACGAAACTATTTTGACAGAAGACACAGATAACTACTACACCACGGCAACTGTGCTCAGATATCTTAGAACAGCTGGTTTAATTTGCTCGATGGGATAGTCGTGGGGTGGTGGTGATGGAAGGGGGGAGGGGTTATAACAGAAACTATAGGGCCTGTAATCACTCATGTTTGGGATCCAAGCCACAAAGACTACCGTGAATGAAAGACATGTCCCTAAAAGCTTTCGCTATGAGGACGTAAAACTCAACTGTTTTCGGATCCAAGCTCTCAGAAGAAACATCGCTAAACTTGAGGGGATCCAACGACAGGCTGCCCGCTTTGCTCAAGAGACATCACAACACATCAAGCGTGGGAAAGCTGATCGAGAAGCTCAACTGGCCATCGCTGGAGAATCGCAGGAAATCAGCCCTGCATTGCGATGCTGTTTAAATGAACAACGGTCTGGTACAGACATCAAGGCTGAAAGAGCAGCTGAAAGCCCTGCCACTACGTGAGCGACGCGGACATGACCAGCAATTTGCCCTTACTCCCTCCAGAACACAGTACAGACAGAGATCCTCCCTCCCCTCCCAAGGACCATAAGGGATTGGAACTCTATACCATCAGCAAACTTCATCCCGTGCACCCTTGACACTTTCATGTTAGGGGTCACTAAACATCACAACAAAAGTTAAAAAAAATTCTGCTGTTTTGTTGTTTGTTTTTCTGGCACTCCTGCGCCGTTCATAAGCAGACCCCCGCAAAGTGGCAGAATCATCAACCGGTTGACGACGGCTACTATACGGAAGAAGAAGAAGAAGGTCTTTGAAAAAAAGTCGTCTGATTCCCCCCCCCCACACTCCCCCCCCCCCCCCCCCCCCCCCCCACCCCCGGACTGTGGGGTAGTGATACGATTGAACTTGTCAACCTCGTGTGGACAGGAAGAAAAATGACCCGTGACACTTCAGAGACAATCAATGTAGTGATTCACCTGCCGCTATGATAGCACTGGTAATGTCACTGATTTCAGAAGGAGAGGCTACTTTCTCGAATCCCATAGTATATACAACTGTGAGATTTTCAGCCCTTGTCAGACACAGAAGATCCCCAAGGTCCAGCCTTGGGTTGAACCTCTGAGCCTCACACCCGTCCTCTGGCTTCAAAGCCGGGGGGAGGGGGGGGGGGGGGGGGGGCGCAACCAGTTAGGGTGTTCTACCGAGCTGGCCAAAATTGAATCATGTGTGGATCCATATCAAGTGGCCCTGCAAAGGGACTGTGAAAGGTCTGAGGAGGAGACTGCCACAGAGAGCAGACGACCCACAACAAAGACACCGACTACGACCAATCACCACAGGAGACAGCAACGCCAAAACCTACACAGACTGGGAAACCTTGTCCTTAAAGGCCTCAGGCCAATAGGACGTTAATCTCACCATCAACTCAACTCAACTCAGCCCTTGTGGCTTGCTATCCAGTTGAGCATGCCATGTGGTCAACATTATAGGAAGACCGGCACCACACATCAGAATGCCATCCACTAAAGGACGTGTTTCTGAGACTGGTACTCAGAATTTCTGACCGATGTGGTTGTCTGTATGGATTGGACCTGGTGACTGGTCTGATGTATTATGAAAAAGGGTCGTGATATACATGTCTGTCATGCAGTCTCAGATCACCATGGAAACCCTCACTGACTCTTAACGAATCTCAAGTGATATGGACCTGCCTTGGCCTTGTAATGACCATAGTTCACATCCCAGCAAGAATCAATGTCTTCAAAGTCATTTTTCCCCGTATCACCTGCAACTCCCGTCCCACCCTCTGTGGCTGAGGCTTCCAGCCTACCACTCTTCAAGGGATCTCTCTCTCTCTCTCTCTCTCTCTCTCTCTCTCTCTCTCTCTCTCTCTCTCTCCCCTCTCCCCCTCTCTCTCTTTCTTCCTCTCTCTCTTCCCCATTACTTTGTATTAGGGTCACTTGCTCAAGTAGGGTTGTTGATGATTAAAGCTGTACGGTAGGGGAATTATCCCCCGAGGATCACCAGGCGAGACTGGTGTAATTGGAGATCCGAAAATCATCAAGTATTTCCTTATCTGTTTATTTGTTTTATGTTCGTAAATAACGAAGAAGTAGGGTAACTTTTACTCCCATAAATACACCCCCCATGACTCCAACGAGTGCTGCTTATGACACCGAATCGCCTAGTGGAAATGACAGCACAGAACACACACAACAAACACGTCCTCACAGCGTGAGCTTGCAGGACAAGTTCGTCACCGCAGCAAGCTGCAGCATGGAGTGGACTGTCTTGGCAAGACTTGCAAGCTGCAGCATGGAGTGGACTGTGTCGGCAAGACTTGCAAGCTGCAGCATGGAGTGGACTGTCTCGGCAAGACTTGACAGCTGGCAGGTTGGGTCGAGGTTGGTGGTTGCGGTCGGGAGGAGGAACCCAGGGTTGGCGGCGTCGTCAAACAGGAGCCTGGGTGAAGTTGCTTATGAAGTCGTTAGGACCGCCGAACGGTCATCTGCGTGTTGTTCGGCGATGGTTGTTGGTGTAGTCGTCATCGTTGTCGTCGTGGTTCCTCAAAAGCGGTCGTCTGGACTATCAGGCGGCCAACTTCATGCTGAGTGGCGACGGTCCTGTGCCGCGTGAGGCCGACTCTGGAGGCGTATGGGACACAAGTCGCCGAGTCGCTGCTCATAGATCCGTGTCCACTCTGCGCCCATGGGGGACGTTCCCATCCTACCCCCCATCACCAAAGGGAGGGCTCTGCCGGACGTGCAGGCCACTGGGTAGTTCACAGAGTGGCAGCGCCTCGTCGCCAAAGTGTCCCGCCGCCTCGAGAGCCGTCCCCCGGCGACACAGGCTAGTCCCGTCGTCACTTGTAGTGAGAGGAAGAAATCGGTGCTGCCCTACACCCATCTGCCACCTGGTGTCTTCTGTCGGTCGCTGCCACCTCCCAGCAAGCGTGAGCTGCTGCAGCGGCTGAGCTGCCACCACAATTGCTGCTCAACGGGAGAGAATGTTGAGTTTAACGCCCTCATAGCAAAATGCTTTAAGGGACAAGTTTTCACCACACAGCCAAGGCTGCGGCATGGAGATGTTTGTCTTGGCAAAAGACATTGGAGGTTGGCAGGTTTGTCGAGAAGTCTGGGTTAGCAGTAGTGGTGGTAGTGGTAGGGATGTAATTTATACATAGGCCGTTGAGCTTTTCAATGTCCTTTCATGTTATTTTGCTTTTATAACAGGGTTGAATTGCATGCAATATTAATTTTCCTCTACTTATTCGTCAAAGCTTCTAAACTGTACTTTAAATTTCAAGTCTTCGTCCAGCAAATTCTTAAAAACATTAGTATTATTAGCAAATTTAAGTGCAGTTGGCAAATTGTTCCAGTAAGCAGTAACTCTGTTACTGAACGTGAATCTCCCCATATTAGTATGAAACTGCTTAACAAATATCCTGCCTTCCGAATTTCTTGTTCTATCTGCTTTAGCAGCTTAAAAAAAATAGTCCCACCGTATGCCCGTTTGGTGGTGAAATATTATGAACACTTCAATCAAATCCCTTCTAATATGTCTACCTTTTAAGAGTGCAAATTTAAGTAATTTAATCTGTCTATATAAGACATGTTTGTACATTCTTGCAAGATTTTATTAGCTCTTCTCTGTACTCTTTCGATTGCTATTGATTGTCTTTTCAAGTGTGGGTACCAGATTATATTGCCATATTCAAGATGCGGTCTAACCATAGTGTTTGGGTGGAGGGTCCCGGGAAAGTTGGCGCCATCATGCAGGAGCCTGGATGAATAGCAAGTCGTTAGGACCGCCGAGCAGTCGTCTGAGGGTGATTCGGTGCGGGTGATGTTGATGTTGATGTTGTCGTCGTCTCGTGGCGGTTCCTCCATGGCCATCGTCAGGGCTACCGGGCGGCCGTCTTCATGCTGAGTGGCGACGGTCCTGTGCCGCGTGAGGCCGACTCGGGAGACGTAAGCTTACGAGGCACAAGTCGCCGAGCCACTGCACGTAGGTCCATGCCCATTTTGCGCTCGTGAGGGATGTTCCCACCTTCCCCCCCAGCCACCAAGGGAGACCCTGCTAGACGTGCAGGCCACTGGGTAGTCAGAGTGGCAGCGCCTCGTCGCCAAAGTGTCCCGCCGCCTCGAGAGCCGTCCCACGGCGACACAGGCTAGTCCCATCGTCACTCGTGGTGCGCGGAAGGAAATCGGTGCTGCCCTACACCCATCTGCCACCTGACTTGACTTGACTTGACTTTAGGGCGTAGTAAGCCTCGCGCGGCTTTTTAGATGCCCTAATCTTTCTTGTTTTCTTTAGATTTTCTTCAATATTTTCATTTTCATTTTTCGAGACAATGGTCACGCATCATATTTGAACTTTTTGTCCATAATACCTTTTTTTTTCCAGAAGGTCTTTAAATAGATTAATGTTTTTTTTTGTTGTTCATTTGTTTGTTTTTTTTTTTCCGTTCACTTTTTGCTACTTTTTGTTAATTTGTTCCAACTAGGAGCAATCCTATTTGTGAAAGAATTTTTTTTCTAACATTGCTGGAAACTTGTTTTATAAATATTTTTGATAGGAATTTCTTGTTCTTTCGTCACTCACTAGTGTGAAAAAATTTTCCTTTTCTATATTATCTAGACCATTGAATATTTTATATGTTTGAATTAGATCACTCCGTAGTCTTCTAAATTTCAATGATGGCAACTGTAGTTTTCTTAACCGATCCTCGTAGCTTAAGTGGCTGATACTTTTTTATGAATCTTGTTGCTCTCCGTTGTACTCTCTCTATACTGATCAATTGTCGTTTCAGTAATGGGTGCCAGATAATATTTCCATATTCCAAGTGGGTCGAACCAGAGTCATGTACAGTGAGTGAGTCAGGTACAGTCGAGTGAGTGCCACCTGGGTGACTTCTGCTGGTCTGTGCCACCGACCAGCAGGGAATGTGGAACAAACAAAGATATCCCCAGCATTCATATTTGGTTTGCTACAGTTTCAGTTTCAGCACAGATTAAGTATAAAGTTTCATCAAGGGGGCGTCACTGCGTGCGGACTAGTCAAACTTAGTTTGCAGACCTAATTATTTTGTAGATTGTTTCGTTTTTCATTCTTCACAACTGTTTACTTCTCCTGTCATATTTCTCCTCCATGCCACGCATGACTCGAAGTACAGAGGTCAGATGACTATAAATCACACTGTTGTTTACTTCTCCTGTCATATTTCTCCTCCATGCCACGCATGGCTCAAGTACAGAGGTCACATGACTATAAATCACACTGCTGTTTACTTCTTCTCCTGTCATTTTTCTCCTCCATGCCACGCATGGCTCAAGTACAGAGGTCACATGACTATAAATCATCCCGAAATAACGATTTGAAAATTGAATATTGCTTTAGACCAGAATCCGAATCGGAAGACGAAAGAGTTTCTTTAAAATTTTGGTAAAAAGACATAGCTATGATGTAGTCTTATTTATAGAACGTTAGCGTTGTAATCGGGTCCCTATGAATCAACATACACATCTGCAAAAACACATCCGAAGTTAATGCTATAGAAATACAAAAAATGATTTAAAAGGTCACAATACTTGGTCTCAAAATTTATCTTAAGGATGTACAGTTCGTAATTTTTCTTCAACATGTGTATTTTGTGGTGTCAGGCCACTTGAAAGCGATTATAACTTTATTTTAGGGTAGAACAGTTTTCACCCGGGTATAATCTCAAAAGGAAAAACACGGAAGGGGATTCCCACACCCAGTCTGGTTAGAGGAGTGCTACGAACGCAATTTTTAGGGGGTCACTAAGTAAACACATGTACAAGGTAAGACCAACATTCTTTTAAAGTCATCTTATTGACCGATTGGTAGCAACTAACCCGATGAATATGGGAGCCCAAGGAAAATGGTAGCCATATTCGTTAACGGTTTAAGTTCGACACGTAATTGTTCAGTTTTTACTGAACAGTGATTGCTGCATTCCTTGTTTGATATTTCTAGTGGCTTCTGTGTTAATGCTCAATCTCGGATTTTGCCGGCTTTTCTATGGCATGGCCTGACCTTGCATGGTGCTGTCTTTAAATATTAAGTGAAATAGCAATGAAGAAGAGTACAGCCAAGGCCAACAGCCCTTGCCCGCTTCAACTTGAAATAAAAAGAATCTATGTTAGAAAACTTTGTATACTCATTAGCACCAGTCAGTACATTATAATTGATTATTGAAATTCTCAAAAGCTGTTGACAAGTCAGCTTTTGGAATGTTTAACTGGATTTTGAAAACGTTTACTGAAGGAGCATTGATTGACAGTTTCCAAACTCGGACTGTACCACAATTTTGACTTAGTATCTTGTTAATCTTGAAATTTTGACCTCCAGTACTTGTATTTGAATTTAAGAAAGGTTAAGCTTCATTTAGGAGGTGTCACTGCATGCAGACTAGCCCATATATGCTGTACCACATCTGCTAAGTTTTGAGACCACACTGCACAATTCAAATGTAATACACTGCATAGCCTAAGGCACTGCTCAGTCTTGGGTACCTACCTAACATTCTTTGCACCACTATTATCATTGTATGGGTATGTTTGTTTTATTGTGCATGTATGTGTGCGCCTATTATGTGTGTACATGGATGGATTGGCATGGGCTCATGTGTATGTATGAGTATATGATTATGAGATTTTGTATGCATGTGCATGTGTGTGTGTGTGTGTATGTGTGTGTGTGTATAATGTATATGTGCGTGCTTATGTTATGGGCATAATGATATGCAAGTATTGTTTTATATGTGTGTACACACACGTGTATGCGTGCACATGGGTGTTTGTGTATATGTGCGCCTTTGAAGGTGCATGTGTTTACATGCATATGTATGCATGCATGGGCAGTGTGTGAGTGCATGTGTGCACGCACTTGTTATTGAAAAGGAGTGAAAAGAGAAGATGTGGTGCAAGTGTCATAAATACCATGTATAATGTTATATACTTAATAAATGTGTCCACTCTGTTCAAAATACTCGATATTTATTTCTTAAATTGTCAAAAGGGAATGGGTGTCTGTATATATCTTTTATGATGGAAAACACGCAAAATGCATTTTGATATATCTACGAGTCAGAATTAAACCAAAAGGATTATATTATATGTCTTCAACTTATATAAAGCTCAATATTGTTAAAAAAAAAAAAAAACAACTCTGGTAGGATCGGAGATGAGCAATTGCTAAGTCTTTAAATCTTGATTTCTTTCAGCCTTAGTGCTTTGGAATCTGCCTACTGTGTGTTTAATGTCTTTTGTCATCATGGTATTCATTTTTGTGGACTTTTCCCTTTATTGAACATAACTTCACCTTTCTGGAGCTCTGAAATAACATACACAGCTTCTGGCTTTTCAGACATGTCACCAGAGAATCAAAATCCTGTTGCAAAATTTTGTAATTTTTATTAGATAGTTTGCAATCATATGATCTGCAAGTATTTAATTTGTACAGAATCCAGAGGTTGAATTGCCCACCCTTCCAATTGTCTGGCACAGTAAATCTGGCAGAGAAGTGAAATGCTCTGTCCACTTGTCCGTCGGGCAACCAGTTTTCGACTGTGCCAGTGAAAAGATGTCAGGGCAGTCGGGTTCAATACGGACCTGTTGCTCTTCCCTTCTCAGGTCTCTCACCTTGACCCCCTTCACCCCTGCCCTCCCTCCCCAGTTTTTCTTAGATCAGAACTCCAGTAGAGTGCTGTTTCACTGAGAGAAGGTGAGTTCAATATGAAAAAAGAAAAGTTTCAATTGGTTGCAGACATTGGGCTTGGTCAGTGTGAAAATGATAAATTTACTCCTTTTATTTTCAAATGCATAGATGTGAAATGGATTTATTTCGTCAGGAGTGTGCAACAAAGAGGCTGTCAGTTAGAGGATGAAGACTGAGAGCAATGTAGAGATTTTTTTTAAAACTTTAATTCAGTCCAGGAATGTGTGAATGGTGGTAGCATGACAATTGTTAATCTTTCCAATGTTCTTTTCTTACACACTTTAATACCCTGTGGGTGTTTTCTTTTCTCAAACCCATTTGTACGTGGCAGGAAACATTTTCTAAATAACTCTGCATGTATTTTGATGTCTTATGCTTCATTTCTCTTGCTGAAGCTTATCACATGCATACAGAGCAGGCCTTTGTGAATGTGACTATAATGAGTAACATCTGCTGACTTGTCATTGCGCTATGGGTCATGAGTTTTCTTAACTGACACTTTACTCAAGGGGGGGCAAGTAAAATACTTTTAACAGGAAAAGGGGAAGTTTCAGGAAAACTGAAAAAAATCTTTGTGGATTTCTAGTCTTGGAATCTGTTTATAATTTTGATAAAGCGTTTGTGAAATGTTGCAAAACAACAACAACAACAACAGGCCAAAAGTATGCCTTGAGAGAATCCATTTCAACATCAGCATTTTTGCAGTATCTCCAACTGCTTCTTGTTTTGTTTGCTTGTTTGTTTTATTTTCAAGAAATCCCGTCTTATTTTTAGCAAATGATTTACCCCGTTACTCCAATATTTCCCTATGGGAATTTTCAGTGTGTAAAATCTGCACAGTTTTAATTCCTGTTTCCCCCTGTCCTGTCTCAGTGGAACTGTGTTTGTTCTCTTTCCAGTTTCTGTTCCGACTTCCTTGTGCCACTTCTCCCTCAGTGACAGCAGAAACATTGACAACATGCGCTGTTCGTTGCTGTCAGTCATAACAATCTAGCGGTCACCCTGGTGGTAAGGGCTCCATATTCAGAGTCCACAAGATGATTCATTGATTAATTGGCAATGACAAACTCTTTGCTACAAGGCAGTGGTGAGCTTTCCGGGGTTATGTCACTCCCACACAATTTTTAATTGTCCCGGGACAAGTCTATTAAAAAAGATCTTTTTGTTCTTAGTCATCTTGGGAAAAAGTAGATTAAAAAAAAAAGTCCCCCCCATCCCCTCACCACCTTCATCCTACTATATCTCTACCTGTTCTCTTTGAGTAAAGAGACACTTAATGAAACAACTACTGGTAGTGCAAAGACATCAGAGGCATGGTTCGTTCTATGTGGTATGTATTTCAAGACAAGAAAACAGAGTTGTTTGGTACCCACAGAAAGAAGAATCGAAACACACTGGCCCTGAATGTCTGAATTTGTCTCGGTCAGGAAGTAATGATCTAGTTCCAGAAGAGGATGGGTAATGAGTACCTGGCCGTTAGGGTCTTGACTGTCTGGTTATAGGGCAGTGTTGTCAGGTCATCCATCATCTGCTGTCAGGTCAATGCGAGTCCTTGATGTCTGCTGTCAGGTGGTCCATGGGAGTCCTTGAGGTCTGCTGTCAGGTCCATGGGAGTCCTTGAGGTCTGCTGTCAGGTTGTCCATGGGAGTCCTTGATGTCTGCTGTCAGGTGGTCCATGGAGTCCTTGAGGTCTGCTGTCAGGTTGTCCATGGGAGTCGTTGAGTCTGCTGTCAGGTTGTCCATGGGAGTCCTTGAGGTCTGCTGTCAGGTTGTCCATGGGAGTCCTTGATGTCTGCTGTCAGGTGGTCCATGGGAGTCCTTGAGGTCTGCTGTCAGGTCCCATAGGAGTCCTTGAGGTCTGCTGTCAGGTTGTCTATGGGAGTCCTTGAGGTCTGCTGTCAGGTTGTCCATGGGAGTCCTTGATGTCTGCTGTCAGGTGGTCCATGGGAGTCCTTGAGGTCTGCTGTCAGGTCCCCATGGGAGTCCTTGAGGTCTGCTGTCAGGTGGTCCATGGGAGTCCTTGAGGTCTGCTGTCAGGTCATCCATAGGAGTCCTTGAGGTCTGCTGTCAGGTCATCCATAGGAGTCCTTGAGGTCTGCTGTCAGGTCCATGGGAGTCCTTGAGGTCTGCTGTCACGTCCATGGAGTCCTTGAGGTCTGCTGTCAGGTGGTCCATGGGAGTCCTTGAGGTCTGCTGTCAGGTCATCATATGGGAGTCCTTGAGGTCTGCTGTCAGGTCATCCATAGGAGTCCTTGAGGTCTGCTGTCAGGTGGTCCATGGGAGTCCTTGAGGTCTGCTGTCAGGTCACTGGGAGTCCTTGATGTCTGCTGTCAGGTTGTCCATGGGAGTCCTTGATGTCTGCTGTCAGGTTGTCCATGGGAGTCCTTGATGTCTGCTGTCAGGTTGTCCATGGGAGTCCTTGATGTCTGCTGTCAGGTGGTCCATGGAGTCCCTTGATGTCTGCTGTCAGGTGGTCCATGGAGTCCTTGAGGTCTGCTGTCAGGTCCATGGGAGTCCTTGAGGTCTGCTGTCAGGTGGTCCATGGGAGTCCTTGAGGTCTGCTGTCAGGTCCATGGGAGTCCTTGAGGTCTGCTGTCAGGTCCATGGGAGTCCTTGAGGTCTGCTGTCAGGTTGTCCATGGGAGTCCTTGAGGTCTGCTGTCAGGTCGTCCATGGGAGTCGTTGAGGTCTGCTGTCAGGTCATTGGGAGTCCTTGATGTCTGCTGTCAGGTCATTGGGAGTCCTTGATGTCTGCTGTCAGGTCATTGGGAGTCCTTGTGTCTGCTGTCAGGTCCATGGGAGTTCTTGAGTCTGCTGTCAGGTCCATGGGAGTCCTTGAGGTCTGCTGTCAGGTTGTCCATGGGAGTCCTTGAGGTCTGCTGTCAGGTTGTCCATGGGAGTCCTTGAGGTCTGCTGCATGAAGCTGCATGAGCTGGGATCTTATACAGTGTCACATCTGAGAATGGATCTCCATCACTTTTGACCTGTTCCATTTCTGAGAACCCACTCTCAGCATCTGCAGAGTGTGCTGGGATGGACAGCATCTGATCAGACAGGTTGAGGATGTTAGGGCAGATGTCAGAACAGGCCTTGTTGACAGTGGTCCAGTCCAGTTCATAGCCTCAGTAGAAAAAGTTCTGCTGGCATGTTTGTAGTAGGCTGCAGGCAGTGGTATCGTTCATTGTGACCCCTTCTTTGTGCAGGCACCATTGGTGACTTCTAGACATCGATATCATTCATAAAAAGTTTAAAATTACAAAATGGGGAAAGAATGTGAAAACTTTGAACCGTTCGATGTAGTTTTGTCTATGTAAAAGCCAAAACCATTAAACAATTTTTGTCATTGATTTCGTTTTTGTGTTTGTTTTTGACGACTTGTAGACATCAATATCATTCATAAAAAGTTTAAGATGACCAAATGGGAAAGGGATTTGAAAACTAAAATACTTTCAGCTGTTCAATGTAGTTTAGATTATGGAGAAGCCCAAACCATAAAACAATTTTTGTTGTTGATTTCTTTGTTTTTGGGTTTTCTTTTTACATATAAAGTGAGCTTACTGAATTAAAAGCATATTGTGAAGTAATGCAATCCAACATAATTGTGTGTGTGTGTGTGTGTGTGTGTGTGTGTGTGTGTGTGTGTGTGTGTGTGTGTGTGTGTTGTATGTGTATGCACACATTGTGCGTACGCATGTGTGTGTGTGTGTGTGTGTGTGTGTGTGTGTGTGTGGTGTGTCACTGTGTGTGTGTTTCCACAGGCTCATCCATGTTAAGGGTCAACTCACTGCACTACGGACACGCATTGTGAACAACCAAGCCCTTTCCTCCTCAACCTTCCCAGTTTCACGCTCACAAAATGGATGATGGACTAGGCAGAGATATCGGACCTGATGAGGACCGACTGAACTATGTGTACAACGGCCCTTCCAATGGAAACCATGAGTCAGTGGAGAATGGCATGTCAGAGGACAGGTCCCTGATTGCTCAGAGCATTCACAGGCGGATTGGCTTTCACCTTCAGGAGCCAGTGGACACAACTACAGACGCCCCAGAAACCATTTATAATCGGACATTTCCCCAGCACCGGCAGCCAGGGCCCAATACTCCCGACTATTATAAATCGGAGGGCGAATCGGCTCTCCACATTTTCAGACTGGCGCTACCAGCATGTGGTCAGGAAGGAGGACCTTGCAAAGAGTGGGTTTGTTTTCACCCGGAAGTGGAGATAAGGTAGGTGGCTGATAGAGTGATGGGTGTTTGAATCATGCCTGGCTCACTTTGAGGTGTAGTACTCAGGTTTTGTGCCTGAATCAAGATGGTCATTTATGGAACTTGAAATGTGAAATAACATTTAACCAGTGGTTATGAAGGGGGGGGGGGGGGGGTCCCTCATCACCTCAGATAGGGAGTTACATTTTGACCAGAATCAGCCTGTTTGTTTGTTTGTCTGTCTGCCTGTTTGTTTGTCAGTCAGCAGTGTTTGTCTGTCTGTCAGCAATATTCATTTGTCTGTCTGTCTGTCAGCAGTGTTTGTTTGTCAACAATGTTTGCTTGTTTATCTGTCTGTCTATAATGTTTGTCAGCAATGTTTGTTTGTCAGCAATGTTTGTCTGTCTGTCTGACAGCAGTGTTTGTTTGTCTGGCTGTCAGCAGTGTATGTCTGTTTGTCAGTAATGTTTGTCTGTCTGTCAGCAGTGTTTGTTTGTCAGCAGTGTGTTTGTCTGTCAGCAATGTTTGTCTGTCTGTCAGCAGTATTTGTCTGTCAATAAAGTCTGTCTGCCTGTCAGCAATGTTTGTTTGTCAGTAATGTATGTTTGTCTATCTGTCTGTCAGCAATGTTTTGTCTATCTGTCAGTCATGTTTGTTTGTCTGTCAGCAATGTCTGTCTGTCTGTCAGCAGTGTTTTGTCTGTTCTCTGTCAGCGATGTTTGTCTGTCTGTCAGCAATGATTGTCTGTCTGTCTGTCTGTCAGCTGTGTTTGTCTGTCTGTCAGCGATGTTGTCTGTCTGTCTCAGTGTCTCTCAGCAATGATTGTCTGTCTCCCTGTCTGTCAGCAATGTTTGTCTATCTGTCAGCCGTGTTTGTCTGTCTGTCTGCAGTGATTGTCTTGTCTGTCAGCAGTGTTTGCCTGTCTGTCAGCAGTGTTTGTCTGTCTGTCAGCAGTGATTGTATGTCAGCAATGCTTTTTTGTCTGTCTGTCTGTCAGCAGTGTTTTGTCTGTCTGTCAGCAGTGATTGTCTGTCAGCAATGCTTTTTTGTCTGTCTGTCTGTCAGCAGTGTTTGTTTGTTTGTCTGTCAGCAATGTTTGTTTATCTGTCTGTAAGTCAGAAATGTTTGTTTGTTTGTCTGTCAGCAATGTTTATCTGTCTGTCAGCAGTGTTTGTTTGTCTGTCAGCAATATTTGGTTATCTGTCTGTCAGCAAAGTTTGTTTGTCTGTCAGCAATGTTTGTCTGTCTGTCAGCAATGTTTTTTTATCTGTCTGTTGGCAGTGTTTGTTTGCTTGTCAGTAATGTTTGTTTTTATGTCTGTCTGTCAGCAATGCTTGTTTGTTTGTCTGTCAGTAATGTTTGTTTATCTGTCTGTCTGTCACAGTGTCAGCAAGGTTTGTTTGTTTGTCTGTCAGCAATGTTTGTTTATCTGTGTGTCAGCAGTGTTTGTTTGCTTGTCAGCAATGTTTGTTTATCTGTCTGTCTGTCAGCAATGCTTGCTTATTTGTCTGTCAGCAATGTTTGTTTACCTGTCAGCAGTGTTTGTTTATCTGTCTGTCAGTAATGTTTATCTGTCTGTCAGCAATGTTTGTTTGTCTGTCAGCAATTTTTGTTTATCTGTGTGTCTGTCAGCAGTGTTTGTTTATCTGTCAGCAGTGTTTGTTTATCTGTCTATCAGTCAGTAATGTTTGTCTGTCTGTCTGTCAGCAATGTTTGTCTGTCAGCAATGTTTGTTTATCTGTGTGCCTGTCAGCAATGTTTGTTTATCTGTGTGTCTGCAGCAATGTTTGTTTTTTTTTTGTCTGTCAGCAAGATAACACAAAAGCTGGATTGAAAAGGTGGGTCCATGATTCCTGTCCTGCTTTCTGTCTGTTTCACATTGTGAGATAGGACATTCTTCAGCATATGAACACATGAAAAAAGAAAAA
>JADBJO010000469.1:450315-497815 GCA_016801955.1 Conus betulinus | reverse complement strand
TTTTTTAAGTATCATTTCTGTCGTAGTTTAAACTTTTAAAAACTTTTTGTTGAATTAAAGATTTGTTGAATTTCTTTCTGTTTCCATTCCTTTCATTTCTCTGTCATTGCCCAGACCTGCATTTTAGCTGTTTCTTTTCATTTCGTTTCTCTGTTGTTGTTGCCCAGAGCTGCATTTTAGCTGTTTCTTTTCATTTCGTTTCTCTGTTGTTGCCCAGAGCTGCATTTTAGCTGTTTCTTTTCATTGGGTGTCTCTGTCGCTGCCCAGAGCTGCATTTTAGCTGTTTCTTTTCATTTGGGTGTCTCTCTGTCGCTGCCCAGAGCTGCATTTTAGCTGTTTCTTTTCATTGGGTGTCTCTGTCGCTGCCCAGAGCTGCATTTTAGCTGTTTCTTTTCATTGGGTGTCTCTGTCGCTGCCCAGAGCTGCATTTTAGCTGTTTCTTTTCATTGGGTGTCTCTGTCGCTGCCCAGAGCTGCATTTTAGCTGTTTCTTTTCATTGGGTGTCTCTGTCGCTGCCCAGAGCTGCATTTTAGCTGTTTCTTTTCATTGGGTGTCTCTGTCGCTGCCCAGAGCTGCATTTTAGCTGTTTCTTTTCATTGGGTGTCTCTGTCGCTGCCCAGAGCTGCATTTTAGCTGTTTCTTTTCATTGGGTGTCTCTGTCGCTGCCCAGAGCTGCATTTTAGCTGTTTCTTTCATTGGGTGTCTCTGTCGCTGCCCGGAGCTGCATTTTAGCTGTTTCTTTTCATTGGGTGTCTCTGTCGCTGCCCAGAGCTGCATTTTAGCTGTTTCTTTTCATTGGGTGTCTCTGTCGCTGCCCGGACCTGCATTTGCTGCATTTCTTAGCTGTTTCTTTTCATTGGGTGTCTCTCTGTCGCTGCCCGGAGCTGCATTTTAGCTGTTTCTTTTCATTGGGTGTCTCTGTCGCTGCCCGGAGCTGCATTTTAGCTGTTTCTTTTTTCATTGGGTGTCTCTGTCGCTGCCCAGAGCTGCATTTTAGCTGTTTCTTTTCATTGGGTGTCTCTGTCGCTGCCCAGACCTGAAGAAGCTGCAGCGGGAGAACGAGAGCCTGCGGGACAAGCAGCTGTGCAAGATCTGCATGGAGCGGGACATGGAGGTCATCTTCCTGCCCTGCAAGCACCTGGTCTGCTGCGCATCCTGCAGCACCGCTGTACGTGCCTGCCCCATCTGCCGGGTCGCCATTCAGGGCATTGACAAGATCTTCATGGCGTAGGGAGAGAGAGACAGAGACAGACAGACAGGGAGGCAGACAGAGAGACAGAGAGAGAGAGAGACAGACAGACAAAGAGACAAAGGCAGAGACAGACAGAGACAGAGAGAGAAAGACAGAGAGAGGGTCAAAGACAGAGACAGACAGACAGACAGACAGACAGACAAAGTTGCTTTAATTTATAGTGGAGGAGGTAGAGAGAGAGAGAGAGAGAGAGAGAGAGAGAGAGAGAGAGAGAGAGAGAGAGACATCTGAGAGAATGTGAGTGACAGTGACTTTCACTATAGAAAGGAAGAGAATGCTTGTCAGCTCACCGATTTTATAATCAGGTACTCTTTAATTTTAGTTCTGATCACTAGATTACATGTACAAGAGAGCAAAAAAAAATGATGATGAGAATGATTCTGTATATTTCTGTCTCTGTTCTTGTATCAAAATTCTTTTACTAGAGAGCATGATTTTTTTTTTAGTGACTACTCTTTTATTGGAAGATGCTGTATTGATCTTTTTGTTGTTTATTCTGAAAACGAATGATGAGAACAAATATTCAGGAGTGATTTCACATGTTATCAGTTTTCTTTGAAATTCTGTTGTGTCTGATATTTTGAAGTTTTGTTTATATGTGTAGCTTACCACCGGTGAAAATAAGAAAAGTCAGAGGCTTGTGTGTGTGTGTGTGTGTGTGTGTGTGTGTGTGTGTGTGTGTGTGTGTGTGTGTGTGTGTGTGTGTGTGTGTGTGTGTGTGTGTGTTTGAGATTTTCATTTTGTTTCTGTAAATTGTGGTTTGCTTGTGTTACTATATGGCATGCAAGTGTGTGTGTGTGTGTGTGTGTGTGTGTGTGTGTGTGTGTGTGTTGTTTAAAACAACATCTGTTCATATATTTAAGTTCTTCGTCCTCACTATAACTTTCCATGAGGCAGTGATTATTAACCTTTCTGAGGATCTGGGAAAGACTTGGGCCTTACGTGAGCTAAAAGAGTGATGTGCACAGGCTCACTTTTTTTGGCGACACGCCATATGTAGATGATGGCAAAGTAAAAAAAAAAAAAATTCCTTCTGTTTTTCCTTCTTCCAGATGAAGTATACAGTCATGTTTTTAACCTAATTTTAGGCACTAACTGATGAAACATGTTTTATTTGAGTTATTTATAATCACAGAGAATGATACTTTTGAAGCAAGGACCATAGAACAAGAAATGCTGGCCATTTTCATGCCAAGCAGTCAAACCTTCATGTCTTCTGTACATCACAACAACGTTTTGATGTTAGCTGAAAGCTGTTTGAAAGTGTCATGATCAGAAAAGTTCATACTTTGGGAAATAGATATCACATTTAAAAAAATTGTCACCAACTCCTTGGAGTCTGCTAGCACTGCTGTAAACAAGAATTGAAACTGGCAAGCTAAAATATTAACAGAAACAACAGGTCCACTGATAATTTGAAATGCAGATAGAAGAACAGTGTACAGGTTGGGGGAGGGGTGTGATCGGGATGGGGGAAACAAATCTACCTTTGCCAATAAAAGAAAAAGCAATGTTCATGAAACAAGTGAATTGTGTTGAGACGTGTCAGCTGTGTGTTCCTCAAATTACCCTAACTGGTATATAACTTGGGGCTGAATGACGGCAGATTTGAGTATGGAATATGTATCCGTTCCTCCAGATACCCAAATCTGCGCTGCAAGCTTATGTTGCTCACAAGTCGGACGATGCCAGATGTGTGTGGTGTTTTTGAGTAATTGAAGTATGCTTGGCTTATGTCTGCTGTGTTTTTTTCAGATCATACCTGCAACCAATGCTGCAAGTGTATGTCGTTCAGAGCTGGATGACGCTTGAAGCTTTTCAGTTGTAAGAGTGAATGTGGGTCATCATAGCTGTCTTTGCTGTATATATATTTTGCTTCAATATAAAAAAGAAAAATGAAACTAAAAAGTGAAAAAAAAAAAGTTCTTCAGTTGGGTCTTTATACAATGGTTTTATTATTTTTGTGCTTTCAGTTTTGGTATCATGTTCACTTCCATATACTTTTCTGCATGTTACATGTGATGAATTGAAGGGTTTCATTGTTAGCAGACTTCCTGTAGCTGTTACTGACTATATGTATATACACAGCATTTCCTCTGTAAAAGGGAAGGAGGAAGATTTTTCATGACATGTGACTGTGGCCTGTCAATGATGCATCGCCTCCGTAACTGAAAGGCTTGTGTGGCCTGACATTGACGTGTGTGTGTGTGTGTGTGTGTGTGTGTGTGTGTGTGTGTGGTATGTGTGTATGTGCAAGCATGTGTACATGCATGCCTGCAATATTGTTGAAACTGTGACAAAGTTGACCTGCATGGGACTGTGAATGAGAAGAGTTGGGAACTAACGGTGCTGAAATGGAGCGAAAGAAACTTGCATCAAACATTTTAGGAAAAAGAAAAATGAGGATCAAGCACGAGATGTAAATGTTGTGTTGTTGACACGCCAGGGCTTCTGACAGAAAGGGAGGTCACCACAGGAAGTTAACACTGTGATATGTAAAGTGGACTGAATCTCAAGCACAGCTGTTGGTCTTCATTATTGTTTGTTTCTCCTGTCACTGAGGAGATTGATTTTAGACTGTGTGACTTTTAAAATGCCGTTGATAGTTGTGGCTCAGTGTCACCATGATCTTCAGTCAGAAACTTGTTTTAAATTGGATTCCAAATGTGTCTGATTTTATGATGTTGGGCAGTCCCAACAAAGCACCAGAGTGGTGACGCCATTTGTGTGTCTTCAAGGGTATATGCAGTCATCATCACTTCAAAACAGCCGTGTCTTGACTGACTCGTACGGAAAGAAGTGACAGATGACAAGTGTTTTTTTTTATTTGTTTTTACTACACACAGACGAAACAAAACAATATATCACCACAATGTGACTGGACTATCAATCAGTTCACTGAACACTCGGCGCTTACCGAGCCATACCAAATCCTGGGTTTGAAACTGAAAGGTGTTTTTTGAACTCTTCTACCTTTGGAAATTGGAGAGAGGAGATGGGCAATTCGCTTGCCCTTTGAAATGGTGTAATAGACATTCATCAGCCAGCACCATGCTGGATCTGTTGTGCCCTGGATCTACTCTGCCGCCGCAAAGATGGGGAGGGGAGGGGGTGTGTGTGTGAAAAGTGTGCTATTGTTGAGAACGTTGTTGGTGCAAACTATGATTTGTATGCATGCTATGCAGATGTACATGCATGGCTGTGTTTTTGTTTTAAACCAAAGGTTTGCCTAATTCATCAGAAACTGAAGTAAAAAATATCCAGGGTGTGAACGGATGCCGTCATTACAAAGCCCATGAATGTATGCTCCCCTTTTTTGACTGTAAAGTCATCACTTTGAAATGCATGTCATGTTTGTGCTATAGACGAAAAGCTGTCATATCCTTTACTGTTGACTTTCGTAGTTGGATGTGTCTGTGTCGATTAGTGTTTACCTTCATAGAGATTTTCTGTTTGGAATATTGGACTTGTGTAAGGAGTGCTGTGGTCATTGACTTTTGTCATCAGTTAAGTTCGTTATCCCATGATTTTTCTGAAGAGAAGGCGAAGGTGCTCTACTACAAGAGTAGACATGAAACATGCTCTGATGCCGGCATGTGACAGTGCTGTGACAGTGAAAGTTCCTGCTCTCCTTGCAGGCTCATATTGAATCTGAGACTTGGCAGAGAGTGCACAAGGCTTTGAAGATCCTCGGATATCATGAAGAGCGCTCACGTTTTAAAAACTGGTCCTTGCGCTGCATTGTGGAAGTGCTGTTGTGTGTTCTTGTTTCAGGAACATACATAATAATCAGCTGGCTGTGTAAAGTTCAGGTCTGGATAGTGCAGAAGAATAGGGGAATGTGAAAGGTAAACAAAAGAAATTTGTGTGAAAGTGGAAATACAGCTTGCCCATGTGTAAGATGTAAAATATGTGTAGATCAGACAAGCACATACGTGTGGGTTGGATATAATATGTTTTTCTAGAGTGGTTGCAATGTATCCTTGTTAATATCTGTAAATTTATTATCAGGCCTATGAAAAGTCCTTGGTTCCTATGGCCAGAAGTGTGAAGAAGCCCTAATTTGGTGTAAGCTTATTGTGTGTGTATGCTTTTGCAGCTAGGAAAGATTGACCCTGTTTTAAACTCTAAAAACTCAGTTCACATGTTATATTAAAACAGTTTAAAAAAGATATGCATGAGTCACTTCCCAAACCAACCCTAGTGCAAACAGTCCTGTAATACCCTATAAATCAAAAGAATGACAGAATTAAGGAGAAGGACACTTAGGAGAGCACAGACACCCACCAAGCTTAAGTGGATCCTGGATCTGCCTTTTGATATCCTAGATCCCATACCAAGAGGTAGGGAATTGAGAAAGGAAAAGAAAACAAACAAAAAAAAAGGTGTGTTTATTGCATAATGGAAGGGAAAAAAAGGTCTGTATGTTAGATTTTATCAAATTTTGTTACCTTAAACTTCTGCAAGCAAGTCCATTCATGAGCAGTGAAAAAAAAAAAATCCAACAGGGGAAATTATAGTAGGTAAGGCTGACATTCTCAAAGAGTTACTTTCTGTATGCTCAATCTCCAGTGGAATGCAGGAAATACAAAATGTCAACATCTAACTCACAAGAGAGTTTTTCCATGCCATGAAAATGTATTACATAATAGATCATTATCAAGTTGCAAACCATAACATCACAGTGTTGGTGCTCTGTGGGAATTTGAAATAATCTTGCTGAGGGTATTCTTGATCTGCTGTTTGATCTGGACTCAAACCTCAAATTTGTGAAAAAAATTTAATGAAGTTTTTCCTTTGGCCATTCTCCATCTGTACAGCAAGTTCAGATCGACTGTGCAGTTGTTGCCTCATCTTGCTGACAGACACACTAACAAACCAACAAACACAGGCAAAAACATAACCGTCATGATGGAGATGGCTACAGTTCACCACCTGCTGTAGATGAAGAGTTACATGAACTCACTTTAATGATCATTCTGTCGATGGGAAGCTCTCATGCTGTCACTTTTGCATCTGGTGTTAAAGCTTTGCACAAAAGGGACTTCAGTCAGTCTAGAAGAAGTTGAAATATGTGTTTGAAAAAAAAAGAGAGAGAGAAAACACCACCATTAACTGAAGATGAAATGTCCACTTATTACAAGCAACCTGCTTGAAATTTTTGTTGAAAAAAAAATGGGGGCTCAGTTGAGTTTACTATTTTCACTTTAGCACCCAGATCTCCCTTCCCTTTTCCCACACTGTCTCCTCCTCTGCTGTTTTGTTTTTAAACAAATCTTTTTATTGTTTGTTTGTTCGTTTATCTATTTCACAGACAGAAAGTATTGTCTGCCTGTGCTTGTATCCCACTGCTCTCTTGTTGTTCAGTACTAATCATAATGTTAATGTTTCTTCCATGATCTTTGTCTGTTCGTGTTTTTTTTTTCTCTCTTGTCACAATTTATAACATACCAATTTTATAATGTACTATGGCAACTGGGTTGTGACTCTGTAAACAGAGTTTAGAGTGAAGAGAAACTGTCTGTTTTGTCATACATGCATATCTTGTTTCTCATGGGGCTTTTTGTGTGTTTTTTGCTAGATACACCTGCTTTTGAATAGTTCTTTGACCTTTTTTTTTTTTTTTTTTTTTTTTACTTTTGAGTGATAGATTCAGCAGCAAGGCTGTACTCTCTCAGCTGGGCCCAGCTGTCTGGAATTTGTTACTGTTTATGTGTGTGTGTGTGTGTGTGTGTGTGTGTGTATGTATGTGTGTGTGTGTGCATGTGTGTGTGTGTGTGTGTGTGTGTGTGTGTGTGTGTGTGTGTGTGTGTGTGTGTGTGTGTGTGTGTGTGTGTGTGTGTGTGTGCATGTGTGTGTGTGTGTGTGTGTGTGTGTGTGTGTGTTGCTGTCTCATGTTTTGTGCCACTTCAGTGTCATTATCCATAAGTCACTCATTCCAGCTCCCCTTCCACAGCCACACCCTGGCTCATCTAGCGGCTGCCGTGACACTTGCAATCTACAGGAGCAGTTGGTATCAAGTTGTCATACGGCAACCCACCAGAGGAGACACTGCACTGCTGCAGAGTCACTTTGGTGATGTTCGGTGGTGCCTGTTCTGATCCAACACATGCAGGACGCCACCTTCTAAACCTCATACTGATGCCAAGAATTACTCATTTGCAGTACCAGTGTGAACGAGCATCCCTCCTTATAGGGTTCCACTGCATCCATCCGGAGACAGTCCCTGTTATTTTGCTGATGTGGGCGTTCTTGACACTAACTCATTAACATGCATAGACATGGAGAGGAAATTGAAAATGAGGTCGCCATTTGAGACTTTTTTAATCTGTAATGTTGATCAGTGAGAATGAAGATGATTAAAGTGATGCTGTGGAGTTCTGTTCTAGTCTGAGACTGCATGCCAGGGTTGTACTCTGCTTAATTTCATAGTGTATCACTGCCTCAACCAGGTCTGGGAGATACAGACGCCTGCAGAGTCAGTCCAAAAAATTGAGTGGTGTTCTCAGAGAACGGATCCTTTCAGTGGATGAAACTTGACTGTGTGGTTTCAGTCTTCGCGGTTGATTCCATCATGGTAAACTCAACACTGGGTGGGAGCTGGTCAGGGCAGAAAAATCCCACAAAAGCTCAGATAGGAATCGAACCCTTGACCTTCCAGCCAGGAATCCAGCCCTTTGTGACGACAGCCTTGCAAAGGCCCTGTGTGGTCGGCTTGGCGTGATAGCACTAAAAGTGAAATTTCATTGTCTATCAGTAGTGCGTATGTGAGGAACTGGTTGTGACACAATGTTCAGGTACTGGTTTATCTAAAGAATATGTCTAGACGTCAGATTTTGTCATCTGTTGTGGTTTAAAGTGACATGTTCATGATGGTTTTTCCGATGGTCCATCTATCTCAAAATGTCGTTCTGTATCTTTTTTTTATCCCAGGTGCATAGCTCCAAGGATCATTCAACAAGTTGAGTTATTGTTCTGTTCTAGCTTGCATATTTTCTGTTGTACAGGTAGCATGCATTTCAGTCGTTGATTGCTTTGGAAACTTCGGGAAGATAGTGCATGCTTGAATCCAAGAACAACAGCTAAGAAAAACAATACATACACAAAAGAAAAAACCCGTTCTGTTTGATAAGCAAAAAAAAAAAAAAAAAAAAAAAAAATTCTGTTTGATAAGCAAAAAAAGAATGTTCTGTTTGATCAAAACAGTGTGAAATCCAGGAGAAACATGAGACAGATGTATCATGTGTGAGCATGGCATAATGCTCTGTGTTATGTTTGGTCACATTTTAAGACTGGTAAGTGTTAATTTTTTTTAAATGATTATGTCTCATTACAAGATAGTTCTTTGGATCTGCTGTATGTCATGTCTCCCTTGTAAGCCAAATTTGTGCTTTGTATAGGTAGATTATGTACAGGTTTTCTGACAGTGTGACTGAAACGTACTTTTATAATGTAGCTCAGTGTTCTGTATAAGCAGCTACTAGTGTCACTGTTAAGTTTTGCCTTTTTAGAAAAAAAGTATTTTGATGTCTTAAAATCAGGTTAGAGGTTCTGAGAGTATGCTGAGAGCTCTGTAATATGTATTTTATTCCATCCTTCTAGGAACCCTGTGCTAGTAATTTCCCTATTTGTTTCACATTCTTTTATTCAGCTGTCATCGCTTCTTCCTCAGTCATCCTTTAGTTTATTTGTCTTTGAGGCCTACTACCCTGTCATTGTTTTAGAAAAATGTTGTTCCCTCTTATTTTAATTCTCTCAACTTGTCATTTTCTTGAAATTGTGATCTGCTAGCTAGGTAATGAAACTACATATTTCCAAAATACACCTTGTTTGCCAAGATGGCATCTAGGTAATGAAACTGTACATATTTCCAAAATACACCTTGTTTGCCAAGATGGCTTGCTGTGCATGGTTTTCCAATGCATTGAAATGTCTTTCATTACATCTTTTTTTTGTTTTTTTTTTTCACTGAGGTGAAAAAATTTAAGTGGAGTAGCTCGACATCCTCGGCGCTGCCTAGTCTTGTCTGCCTTAGGATGTAAGTAGATCAGTTTTGATGTCATAAATGTGATTGTATTTCATGTACATGATTTGCAAATATCTGTTATGTGTTCATTGTTGTCGTGGTTTGCCCTGAAACGATTGTGTGGCTGATTTGGATGTCACAATAAAACTAATTTCTCAGTATGGAGTCCGAGAGTGTGCTTGAGAGTGCCTCGCTCTGCATGTATGTGTGTATGTATTTAAGTCAACATTTTTATTTTCAAATGGAATATAGAATAAGCAATTGATTTTTTTTTCTTGACAGAAAAATCCACAGGAAAAAGTAATAAAGGAAAAAAAAAAAAAAAGATGAAAAGTGAATGTCAACAAAAAGGAAATAAAGGAACAAAGAAAGGGGAGGGGTTTGTGAGGAATGTTGATTAACATTAGGATAGAAAGAGAGAGAGAAATAAGAAAGAAAGAGTGGAAAAAAAGAAGGAAAGAAAGAAAGAAAGAGAAAAGGGACAAAAGGAGAGAGAATGTGTGTGTGTGTGTGTGTGTGTGTGTGTGTGTGTGAAGTAGGAGAGAGAACATCATGTATAAGGCATACATGTGCTTATGTTCATCAGAGAGATGTGTGAAGGAAGGTAGCAAGGTTCCCACATTCCTTACACACACACACACACACACACACACACACACACACACACACACACACACACACACACACACACACACACACACACACACAGCACACACGCACATACATTCAGGCACAAACACATGCACACACAGGGCACACAAACATTTTCTTTCTGAAATTAGATAAAATTTTGAAAATCATAATGATGCAAACTCTCTCTCAGTGATCTGTCCTATACCAAAAAAGTCTAAACCATCTTCCCTCAATGACTACCGCCCCAGTCGCTCTAACATCCATTGTGATGAAGTGTTTCGAAAGAGCAATACTCAGTCACCTCCTCACTGACACAGTCAGTCATCAAGATCCTTATCAGTTTGCATACAAACGCAACATGATGCACAGACGATGCCACTCTCACACTTTTACACAACGCTTACACACACCTTGAGAAAACAGATTCTTTTATTCATATTCTTTTTATTGATTTTTCATCAGCTTTTAACACCATCCAGCCCCATCTCTTAGCGCACAAACTTTTATCCTTAAATGTCAGACCCAGGCTTATCCTGTGGATCACAGATTTCCTCATCTCCAGATCCCAGTCAGTGCGCTATCAATCTGTCATGTCACTGTCCTCTTTTGCTCCACAGGTTCCCCTCAAGGTACCGTTCTTTCTCCTGTCCTCTTTACTCTGTACACACCAACGACTGCATTGGTACAGAGAAAACACCAGTCATAAATATTCAGATGATACAGCCCTTGTAGACCTTTCCAATTCTGATGTAACATATTTTGATGAAGTCGAGCGTTTCAGCACCTGGTGTAAAGAAAATTATCTTGAGCTTAACGTCAAAAAAACAAAGATGATCATAGATTTTAGGAAAGCGGAAAATTATGTGCCTGATCTTTACATTGATGGAGAAAAAAGTGGAACGGGTAGAGGAATACAAATATCTGGGCACAACATTAGACAATAAGCTCACTTTCAATACACACACCAGGTCCGCATACAAAAAATGCCAAATTAGAATGCATTTCCTACGCAAATTGAGGAATCTGCATGTCCAGCCAAAAATTCTTAAAACATTTTACAGGAGTTTTATTGAGTCTGTCTTGACTTTTTTTCATGCATTTGCTGGTATGGAAATAAAACAGCAAACTCTTGGATAGCGTTGTGAACATCTGCGGCAAGATTGTTGGTGAGAGACAGGAGAGTATGAGTGAGTTGTATGAAAGGCGTGCGGTCAACAAGGCTCGTGCGATTGTTAGTGACAGTGGGCATACGCTTGCGCGACAGTTTGTGCTCCTTCCATCAGGCAGACGATTTTGTGTTCCCAGAGCTAAGCTGATGCGCACAAAAAAAAGAGCTTTGTGTTCAAATCCATTGCGTTTTTAAACAAACACAGCGTGCGTGTAAGAAGAGGCGATGGATCACCTGTGACACAAGCATGTGCGCGGGTGTGTATGTCCGTGAGCAAGCGGGAAAGTATAGATGCTGGTGTGGGGTGTGTTTTTCTGTTTTATGTGTGCATGTCCTGGAACAGTGAGGAATAAAATGTCTGGAATATGTCTCATCTTAATGATTTTTAATGATAAATCACCTCTCTCTCTCTCTCTCTCTCTCTCTCTCTCTCTCTCTCTCTCTCTCTCTCTCTCTCATACGTGCACACATTTATGTATATATATATCAAGAGTGGCTGAGTGTGTACTTTATTTGCACTACCAAAAGGAGAAAGATTGAAATTCCCATTTTGGTGTTACACGCATGTTTTATTGTTTGTAAGTAATTTTTTAATTTCCAGTGTCACGTTTGTAACTATAAATATGTATATGTCTTAACTTTTAGGGCAGCGGTCACAAATGTAATTTCTCTTGTAACGAGAGCCAGAGGCTGTTGAGGACAGGTGGGTCAACTGCAGTGAAGGGCAGCAATCATAGAGAAGTAGAGCAGTAAGATGTCTGGCGCTGGCGGAAGTCAGGGACTGGTTCCAGAGAGGGGGTTGTCCACTCCTGTTAATGTCAATGTCCTGGACCGAAGTTCAGGTCTTTTCTTTCTTCCCTCAGGATGGGTGTTCCGTGCTTGTTCTTGGTCCCGTGATGATCTGCTGTCCGAGCTGTGAGACTGATGGTCAGCCAACGGTGAATGTTGGTGGTCATCAAGTTGAACAGCTATGATATTTGGGACGAGGAAGGGGGATTTAGTGGATGGGGTGGGGTGACTAGTAGTGCACACACAGACCTTCCTGAATGGGGAAAAAAGAACACAGAAAAAAGATAGAAATCATCAGAAAGAACTTCATAAGGCTAGCTATGGTATTCCACTGAGGTTCAACAAAACAAGTGATTCTCGATGATTGAACACTCTGTGTCAAACGAAAGCAGAATGGAGGAATTAAAGCTCATGTCTACCAGACTGAGAAAAGCTATGCCCGATTAGTTAGCAGCGTCTTGCTGATTACGTTGCCGCTGTATGCGTCGCATAAATAGAGCAGGAAAGAAACGGACAGTTAGAATTAAACATGTTAGCGTATTCTATGTGGGTTTTATCAGCAGGCAATTCCTTTTTATTTTCGCCCTGAAGGACTACCGGACCCCGTCATGCCCTAATACAGAAACGGGCCCCAAAATGAATTTGAAAACAACCGAAAAAAAAAAAACTTTTTAGAGACAGACGGGGAGGGCTGGGAGAGGGGGGCGGGGGGGGGGGGGGGGGGGGGGGGGGGGGGGGGAGCGCAAACTACACGTCTTCCTACAGGTTCAGTCTGTCTTGCCCTCAGGTACGTGGCACTCTTTACTTGAAGAAGTCAAGGTGCCTGCCTTCACAGCTATATCTGACAGCGGATCTCAATCCTTGATGGTGGCTGGAAAAAAAAAAAAGGAATTGTGCTGATATTAGAACAGGCATTGGATCTGCTGCAGCTGGCAGGCAGGAATGACCATCTTTAAGTCGAATAGAAGCCATGGTTGTGCTGCTGCTCTTGCTCACAGCTGTCTGGTCATTTATGATTTTGTGTACAATAACCACCCTCGCTACTTCCTTCGGTGTTGGGGGGAAGGCCACTGCAGTCTTTAATCATGGCTTTTGATGTGTTATAATACCGACTGATGACAAAACGTGTAGCTCTTCTTTGATCGGTCTGAATCTTGGCAGTGTGGCATTGAGGATGAGGTTAAGGTGAGGTAAGATATATATAATACAGCCCAGCCGACCGCAAAGGGCCATATAAGGGTTGTTACCGCGTTGAAGTCGACTCAAGTCATTATCTAAAAAAAAAACAACAAAAACAAAAAAAAAAAACACAAAAAAAAAACTCATTCACACAAAACCCTTTAAAACACATCTTTTAAAAACACACCGGAAATTTGTGAAAAATCTGCTCCGTAAAATCTCAGATTAGATACAAAGGCTTATTATGGTATGGACGGACAAGTGATTTGTACTCAACCTCCTTCAGGTGGTTAACGCCATCTTTAAACTGCGCTGCAGAAAGCCGAGTATCATATTGGGAAATAGAGACTCCGAAATGCTTGGCAGAGGTGACGATTGCCATCGTATGGCCATGAAGATGGTGTGGGTGCTCTGTTGCAGCCTTCCTCCCGGTGAGAGGGAGGGTGGTGTACTTGCCAGGTTGGAAGTCCATGTCACAGCTCTCCTCCCAATCCTCGAGGGCTTGGAGGTCTTGCTGCAGCCAGGCATGGTCCTGGTCTGTGGGTGGAGAGGCTATAGACAGTGGTGTCATCAGCAAACAAAAAGTTGAAGAGAGTTTTTCTGGAGGGTAACTGATGTAGACCAGGTCCAACCGATCTTTGTGGAACTCCTGAGTGCATACTAGCCAGACCTGATCATGTACAGCTGAATACCATCGCTTGCTTTTTGTCCTTCAGGAAGGATCTGATCCATCTTCAGAATTTGTGATTAACTCTATCAAAGTCCATGATGATGATGTCCTCCTAGTTCCTGCACTCCGTGTTGGCAAAAAATTCCTTGGTGAAATCAAAGAGTTGGGTTTCAAGGATTTTAGCCTTGGAAACCTTTTTTTTTTCTGCAGAGCATGCTATTGCCCTCAAGATGGTTCGATAGAGCGCTGACGATGACACACACTCTAGGTTCTTGCAAGGGATGCTTATGAGAGAGACTGTCCGGTGGTTAGATGGATAAGAATGCTCTCCCTTCTTGAAAAAGGGCGCGACCTTTGTAATGCGCCAGTTGCATAGGACAGCTCACGGTGCTGGGGATGGTCTCTAAATGATGGTCAGTATGGGGGTTACTTCATCAGTCAGCTCACATAGAACTGAAGGAGAGGTACTATCCAGTCCACAATCCGTGTAGGGATCCAGGTTGCGAAGGATCTTTCTTTCTCCCTCCTCAGTGCCCTTGAAATGTCTGAGTCTAGAACTGAGAGTAATATTAGACTGCTGACATTTGGTTTTGCACTCGTTAGCTGTATGCTCTGTACCCATGCTGAAGACGAAATGAAGCTGTTTCAGTTTCATCAAGGAGGCATCACTGCGTGCGGACTAGTCCATATACGCTACACCACATCCGCTAAGTTTTGAGACCACACTATGCATGATTTGAAGCTGATGGATAAATGAATTAACAACAAAGGTGAGACAATTGAAGAAGAGGGTCTCGTGGCTAAGACTCAGCAGATGTCTCACCTACGCATTAGCCCAACGCGCTGGTCAGACCTTGCGTGCCTACCTACCATTTTTCGTGTGTGTGTGTGTGTGTGTGTGTGTGTGTGTGTGTGTGTGTGTGTGTGTGTGTGTGTGTGTGTGTAGTGGATGTACACGTGTGTGTGTATGATGTGTGGACACGGGCCATGTGTGTGTGTGTGTGTGTGTGTGTGTGTGTGTGTGTGTGTGTGTGTGTGTGTGTGTGTGCGTGCGCGCAGGCATGTGTGCACGTTTGTGTGTGTGCGTGCGCATATTTGTGTGTGTGCGTGCGCATATTTGTGTGTGTGTGTGCGTGCGCATATTTGTGTGTGTGTGTGTGTGTGTGTGTGTGTGTGTGTGTGTGTGTGTGTGTGTGTGTGTGTGTGTGTGTAATTTGTGGGTTTGTGTGTGAGCACACGTATCTGCAAATAGGCTATATGTGTACATATCTGTGTGTATGTGTGTGTCTTTGTACGTGTGCGTGTGCGCATGTGTGCGTGTGTGTGTGTGTGTGTGTGTGTGTGTGTGTGTGTGTGTGTGTGTGTGTGTGTGTGTGTGTGTGTGCATTTGTGCGCTTATGTGTATGCGTGTGTGTGCGAGCATGTTTCGGTGTGGACGTGCACATGCACACACATGTGTGTACGTGTGTGCGGGAGAGAGCGAGCGAACGTACGCGCACACGTTCGTGTGTGTGTGTGTGTGTGTGTGTGTGTGTGTGTGTGTGTGTGTGTGTGTGTGTGGTTAAGAACCTGCACTTGGGGCTTGGATCAGTGACCAGTCGCCCATTAACCTTAAGGGGCGAGACATTAGTCTGAGTAGTTCTCACGAGTTTGACAAAGGCCCAGAAGCGCTTAAAGTTGCGAGGCTCCTCTAAGGACTCGAAGTCTACAGCAGCAACCTGGTTGATGTCCACCACCCCTCTTGTTAGCTGCTGTTTCCAGTCCTATCCATCCCTCACCTATAGCTCTGATAACCCTCCTTCCCCAAAGGCTCTTCTAAAAGACCTGTTTGCAAGCTCGCTGTTTTTGTTTGTTTGTTTGTTTTGTTTTTTGTTTGCAAACTGCATCAAACCCAAGGACATTCCATGCAGATACACTTATTATTTACCCAACTCAGTCTTGACCAAAGATGGAGGCCCAAATCAACGAGCACACAAAGAAATGGCTTGATGTCTCACCAGGTCTCACTGATGTTGCGCTCTACTGCCGCCATGCTACCCCTGAAATCCATCCTGGATGAGGACAAAGTGGGCAAAGCTAATCATGCTTGAGGACTCCGGAAACAAGGTTAAGAGATCAATCCAGCCCAAACCAAAGACTGGCAGAAAATGGAAAATTCAGGAGGCAGTGGACACGGCAAAGGAAAACCTGAAGATCTGGAAAATAACGGGACAGACGCAAACCACAGACAGGCTGTGGGGTCAACAGAAATGAAAAGTCACAGGCAAAAGGGAAGGCAAAGCGATTCAAAGGTAATTCCGGAGCTGAAGGAAGAAGAGATGCCAGGAGAATAAGGTCATGCCGGAGCTGAAGGTAGAAGAAGATGCCAGGAGAATAAGGTATGCCGGAGCTGAAGGAAGAAGAAGATGCCAGGAGAATAAGGTCATGCCGGAGCTGAAGGAAGAAGGAGATGCCAGGAGAATAAGGTCATGCCGGAGCTAAAGGAAAGAAGATGCCAGGAGAATAAGGTCATGCCGGAGCTAAAGGAAGAAGAAGATGCCAGGAGAATAAGGTCATGCCGGAGCTGAAGGAAGAAGAAGATGCCAGGAGAATAAGGTCATGCCGGAGCTGACGGAAGAAGGAGATGCCAGGAGAATAAGGTCATGCCGGAGCTGAAGGAAGAAGAAGATGCCAGGAGAATAAGGTCATGCCGGAGCTGAAGGTAGAAGAAGATGCCAGGAGAATAAGGTCATGCCGGAGCTGAAGGAAGAAGGAGATGCCAGGAGAATAAGGTCATGCCGGAGCTGAAGAAGAAGAAGATGCCAGGAGAATAAGGTCATGCCGGAGCTGAAGGTAGAAGAAGATGCCAGGAGAATCAGAAGGCAGTCCGACGAGGTGAACACAGGCAGCGGACCACGTCGAGAAACGAAGTAAAAAAACAAAAAACAAAAACAAAAAAAAAAAAAAACAAAACAAAACAAAAACAAAAAAAAGTCTCATCTGCAATGGCATGACACATGACTCTTCCCAGGATCGGCTTCACCCCCAGATCTTTAAATGACCTTTTGCCCTCGAATTAAGTCTGGTGTAAAGGGGTAAGGAGAAGGGGGAGGGGGTGGGAAATCAGAAGATCCTACGTGTCCGCTCTATGAGGACAAACATATAGTGGAATAAGTTCAGAATTATTGCAAAGCGGCGCTAACCCAGTATAGGTACACATGGAGACACAAGCAAGTGCTCAACCAGGTCATCCATGTGGTTATTTAACGCTGCCAGAGGAAACGATGCACCATCAGGAACCCCAGCATCGTATACGGTAAGAGGCGACAAATCATGGTCTGGAACAGCTGTGACATCAAGAGCAGGGAATCAGGATGCGGTGGATAACTGGGAATGCACAGTAAACCTTCCAGGATGGGAAAAGCCATCCAGAGATCACCAGGAAGATTGGCATGGGACTAGATATTGTGCGCCACTCAGGGTCATCAAGACTGTTGACTCTGATTAAACTCAACGTACCATACGAAAGCAGAATGGAGCAAGCTCACATCTACAAGCCTGAGGAGTATGCAGTCTGGCTAGCAGGTTGAGGAAATCTGTCTTTCAGGCGAAAGTCCTCGCCATGGAGGTCGGAGAAGGGTGGGAGGGATTGTAGGCTCATCAGCATAGGATCTTGTGAGACAGGTCGGGATTTCTGGTTGAAAAGAGGATCAGAGCCCTCAAGGCGATGGCAGAGGCAGCTCAAAACAGTTCAAACTGGATGTGGTCAGAAAGGAACAAAAACGACGAATTCTATAAGGCTTAGATTTCACAGCTTAGAGCACGTGTCCAACAGCGATTTGGTAAGACGCCCGTCTAAAAAAAGCATGGTCTTGACACGCCTACCCAGCATCAAGGAGTTGCTGGTTCGAATCCCGCCAGCACTAGCAAAACAATGTGTGACAGTAGAAAGGCATCCAAGAGTCATGACCTGCGTGCGGCCTGCTCCCCCCCCCCCCCCCCCCCCCTTACCTCCCCGCTCCCCCCGTCCTCTCTCTCTCTCTCATCTAAAGTAAGGAGTTCAGGACCGATGTATGTGCCTGAGGGCGGTTTTTTCTCTCTGAAGACCCCCTGCTTTCTGGCTCTCCAAAGAGTTTCTTCTTATACTCTTATATTTCCGTAAATCCTATGCAAATTATTGTGAAATGACCTATTCAACGGACTGCTGCAGTTCCCTTTACAACTAAAGAACGGACGAGGTAAAATTTTGGGGGCCGGAATAGCTCAGTTGGTAGAGCGCCGGACTCGTGATCCTGAGGTTACGGGTTCGAATTTCGGTACAGGGGGTTTTTCCCACGGAGTTAACATTGGTTCTGACTCCATTCCCCATACAGTCCTTCGAATGAGACTATAAACCGAAATTCCGTGTGTGAACGCACGCACAATTTCTTGCATCACCAATGTTCGGAAGAGAAGGCCAGTTTGGCCGTTGGTATGGATGACACGTTACACATCTTCTTCCTCTGAGTGTCCACAATGAACAATTTGATTTTTATGACACTTTTCAGGTTGGGTTCGCCCGGCGAAGAAAGAAAAAAAAATCAGAACAGCAGTTGCACTCTTGACAGGAAGGTGTCAAGAGTGGGGGCGACCACAGTCTCTGCTGGCAACTCATTCCAGTCTCTGATTGTTCTGGCGAAGTATGAGTTCTGCCGGTACTGTGTGTGGCACTGGATGGCAGAGTACTGCTGATTATGTCCTCTTCTCTGGCGGACCGGAGCTGGAAGAAGTTTGTTGTGGCTGACCGCGACCATGTTATTGCGAATCTTGTACAGCATTGTCAGACGTGCTACCTGCCGGCATCGCTGAAGGGAGGCCATCCCAGACGAGAAAGCATGTTATTCACACTTGAGGTGTTGTGGTGGCGGTTCAATACGAAGCGAGCCGCCCTTCTCTGTATTGCTTCCATTCTGTCTACCTTCCTCTGTGTATGGGGGTCCCACACAGAGCTGGCATATTCCAAAGGGGCCTGACAAATGTCAGGGAAGCCCTCTCTCTCAGCTCCGTGGGAGCAGCTTTCAGCATGCACCTTGACTTGCTCGAAATTGGAGAATGGCTGCCTTAATGGCGGGATAAAAAAAAAAAAAAGTTATACACACAAAAGCGTCAGAATCTTCAACACGATGAAGATGGACACTCAAAGAAAGAAAGAAAGAAGAAGAAGAAGAACAACAACAACAACAAGAACAAAGAGCTAGCTGTTCATGTTTCTGACAGTCTTGGGTGATAGAGGCCGTGAGAGACCTTTACAATAATTTCAGATGTTATCACGATTTAAAACAGTTATATGCTTTTAGTACAATGCCTTTCTTATCCTTGGTCACTGACGTTGTTAATGTTTGGCATTCATAAGATAATCAAATTGGGAGTTCACAGTAGTTTGAGCAAAATTCGAGGAATTTCGGTAATAAATAAATCAGTAACGATAACTCTAAAGAAACTTACGAGGGATCGCTTGAGAATTCGTGCGAAGTAAGAAATAATATTGTCCGACTGAAAAAAAAAAGAGAACAAAATGTATGTTAATGTCTGGCATGGATAGCAAAACTGTTTACATGTATACAAGTAACGGTTTTCCAATCCTCTTGACACTGATTTGAAAGACAACCCCAGCCCTCACCCTGAAACACGGAATCTAATCGCTTTGTCTCGGATTCAGTTCGTGAGTTACAACACTCGAACATATGATACGTTTTAACATTTGGCAAAACGTTCAGCGACTGCTTTCTAAATAATTCATATACAGATCGTAGACAACTGTGCGCAATTCAAAAGAAAGTATTTCTAGATATGAAGCAGATTTCAAGATTATTGTGCCATACTTTTCATGACTCGAACTCTTTCTAGGTTCAGGTTCAGGTTCAGGTTCGTAGGGACAATTGCTTATAAATGCAATTTTAGCCAGAACTGGCTTTACATGTCCCTTCCATAGTTATCTCATCTTTATACGGTCTGGTCTTTTACTCGCTCAAGTCTTTATTTATCATAGTCAAAATAAATAGTCTTCAATAATACACTATCATCGATAGAGCTTTTAAAAAGGTTAGTATTTTGTGCACGTTTAATGTTAGGGGTTAATTATTCCAAAGATTTGTTACTCTGTTACTGAAAGAAAATTTCCTTAGGTTAGTGCGACAATATTCATGATAGATTTTTATCCACACTATTTCTGGTATTCTCAACTCTTGATGCAGTAAAAAAATTTTATATAGGAATATTGTCAACACAATTAAATATTTTATAGACTTGAATCAAATCGCCCTCACACTCGTCTTGATTTTAGGGTAGGCAGTCCAAGAGCTTTTAACCTACCTTCATAGGGAAGATCTTGTATATTCTTTACAAGCTTTGTTGCTCTTCTTTGTACTCTTTCTAGAGCAGCAGACTGCCTCTTTAATTGAGGATACCATGTCTTATCTCTTTCTAGAGCAGCAGACTGCCTCTTTAATCGAAAAACATGTCTTATCCACATCACGGCCACAATCAACCAGAAGATCATTCATCGGCTTTGTGGGTTGCTTATGTGGAAGAGTCTTCGAAGGACAGGATAAAAAAACTATAACACATCGAATTTGAAAAAAAAAAAGACCCAACTCTGTGTGAGTTTTATCAGCAGGCTACTATTTATTTATTTATTAAAAATTTTTTTTTTTTGCCTAGAAGGACTAACTGATCCGGGCATGGCCTAACATAGAAGCAGGACTAATACAACTGGAAACAAAGAAAGCTTTCTAGATCTAGATGTAAAGTGTGTGTGTGTGTGTGTGTGGGGGGGGGGGGGGGGGGGGGGGGGGGGGGGGGGGGGGGGGGGGGGGGGGGGGGGGTCAATGCTTATCTGCTGTAACCAGCTATCTGAGGTACTGAAGTATAAGGAAAGTGTCACCCATGACTTAAGAAGCCAAGGATGTCAGATGTCACAGGTTGATCACTTATCAGACAGATCACTCCAGTCCCTGATGGTGCTTTGGAGAAAAGAGTTCTAGTGGTAGTTGGTTCAGCATTTGATATGACCGAGCTAATGGGAATGATATTTTTTTTTTTTTTTTACCAAGGAAGAGCAGGGCTAGTGCTAATTTTACTCACCACAGTCTTGCTGTCAAAAATCTTTTTTCGGCATAATCAGTCTACCTGCTGTTGGTGGTTGAGGAAGGGTGTGTTTGAGGGAGGGTGACTGGAGATTTTCACAGATATTGCTACTTTACATCGGATGGCCTCAATTTTGTCAATGTTGCATACATGTGCACTAATGCAGTGCTTGTGTGCTAAGAAATGTACATTATGTGTGTTATCTAAGCACATGTGTGTGCCTTGTGTTTGTTTTAGAGAGGCTGTTGTTGTATGTATCAAAATGTATGCTTGTCAATTTTTTTTATGAGATGAAGGGATGCAGAGAGTCTGTCTCAGTGTCTGTACAGAGAGATCCCCTACCTTCTTGAAGTTTTGTGCTTTTGTATTATTCTTCTCAGTCACTGTCTTTGATGCTGTTTGTTAAGGGGGAAAAAAAAACTTTCTTACTGCTGTCTGCTGTTCTTCTGCCTTTGTAAATCATTCTCAGCCTGTCTCTGTTCTTAAAACTCTAAATTACACTTATTTCTGGCACAAGTTATAACATGCTACTGCCGCATTAAAAAAAAGAGTGTAATCTGGCAAACAGGACATGACAGTTGTACACACTGTAGAAGTGGACTCTAGCTGTCCAGTCTGCAGTATTTGACCAGTGTCATGTATGGATTTAGATGTGTTTCCTGTCTCTTTTTAATGATTTAAAACAAAAAATTTGGTTAGAAAAATCAATGGGAATGATTGATGTCCCAGAATGGTATGTCTTAATTGTCATAATGTCAACAGTCCAGCTACCTAGCCATGACTGGTTTGTAGGTTTTTAGTTGTTGTTTTTTTCAGGGTCTGACCATTTCAGGATATGACCCTTTTTCTCTTTATGAGATTGACAACACTGGAAATGCTCTGTGTGTTTAGCTGGGCAATAAGGATGAAAATTAGAATAGATTTATGAGGTCCTTCAGTTAACTCAAAGGCCTGTACTTTTTATCATTAGAAGTGTGTGGGAACTCTGTAGTATTAGTGGTCATTTCTCCTCTAACATTTGTACTTCTGGACTTGGTGTGTCTGCAGAGTGTGTACTGCAGTGCAAGATGGATGCTGATATTCATACAGAGGTCCCGGTGGTGCTGAAAAAAGATTGGTGCGCATGATTGCACGAGGCTTTTTCTCCATGGAGCATGCCATCATTATCGACATGCTGGTACGACATCCATGTATTAAAGTAAGTGGTCAGATTAAACATGAAATGATTATGCAAACAAAATAGTCTTTACATTCAAACATGATTATCCCTTGGTATTTTATCAATTTTAGATGACAGAAGTTTTTACCTTATCTAATGAGGGAAAAAATAGAGATTTGTGATTACCCACATCAAAAGGTTGTCAGTGAAATGTTGCACATAGATAAGATCTAAAAAGACAGTTACGTTGAATATCTGCTTCAACTTTGTGTCTAGTTGTTTAGAGGATAAAGAGACAAACAGAAATCGTGGATGAGAACGTGACTGTTATCTTGACCACTGCAGTATTTTGTTGGCTGGCCTCCTTGATAACCAGATTGAGAGACTTAAATGAAGGATTTAGAATTGTGTAGTCGATAATTGTGTAGTTGATACTTAAGTTTTTGGTGTAATAGTTCAGAGAAAATGATGGTGCCTTTGGAATGAAGCTTTCTTTGTTTATCATGTCCAGTTAACATCAATAGGAGTGCCACTCTTCAGGGTTAGGCTGTGAATTAGTGCATTAAGAAAATCTGAAAAAACCACTCTCTCAGTCTCCGTGCCATGCCAAATTTTGTGGTGTTCAAGGCCTGCAAACTATTGTCTCTGGCTTTTCTGGCTGCAGGGAGCCCATTTTCAGGCTCAGACTAGAAATGCATCTTTGAGAAACTTGAAAAATGCTTTTAAGAGAGCAGCCCATAGGTTGCAGACTGCTCTAAAACAATCTTTTTGAGCACCCAGGTTTTCTCAGCTTGGAGAGAATGGAGCATGGAGCAAATCGTGATCCCTTTAGGATGGTCATTATCTGACTTTGTCACCATACAGTCATCTTCCTGTCTTCATTTCTGCTCTGGGATCTGTTCAATACACTGGCAGGAATGGACAATGTCAAATTATTTAATGAGACTGAAGATATTTGAACACTGGAGTCAAGGGTGGAAAATGAGGGGAGGTGGTCTTGTTTTGATGAGGGTAAACTTGACCAGGGAATCAAGGACAAATAACTGGTTTAAGTAAATGAACCACATTGTTGTCTGGCAGCCGCCCACCCCCACCCCCATCTCCCAATGACCAACCAACTCTACTCTCTTCATCCCCTCCCCCCCCCCCCCCCCCCTTACTCAGTTACCTCCACATCCCACCCCCCACCCCACTTTTACAAAGATTTAATAGGAAAATTCAACAATCTCACCCACCCCCACCTCATCCCCTTCTCGTCTTCTTTCTGGCCTGGGCAATGTAGATGGAAAATTTTGTGAACTAATTTTAGTCGTTTTTCTGGCTTTCATCTGGTTGAGTGACTCCCCTGCATTTAGACAGGCGGTCTCATTTCATTTATTTCTGAATGTGCCTATATGTGTTTGAAACACCATCAGCTGATGGCACAACTCTCTGTGCATGTGTGTGTGTGTGTGTGTGTGTGTGTGTGTGTGTGTGTGTGTGTGTGTATGTGTGTGTGTGTGTGTGTGTGTGTGTGTGTGTGTGTGTGTGTGTGTGTGTTTGATTGTTTATTAGTAAACTACTTGAACAGTGAGTATTGCTGATCTTTTTTAAAAGTTGAATATTTAAACCATTTGAAATCAGCAGAAGACTTTACACAAGGAGGAAAGTTTCTAGAAGTAAGAGATTAGACCATTTCTGGTTGAAGAGAAAGAGACCAGCCCCAGATCCTTCCTGAATGATGATGAAAACAAACAAACAAAACAGAAACCCAAACACATTTATTGTTTATTTACGCACTTTACCATATATGAAGTGACACTAGTTATTAATCTAGAAAAGGCATTTTAAGGAAACGTTGTCATGCTCTCTTGAAAATTCATGCACCCTTCAGTGCCTCATTTTTTTGAGAATATATGTATTTGTATGCACATATACACACGTAACAGTGCTTACAAGTGTATATTCTGTCTTGAAGAAAGTGTGATCCCTATTTTTGTTGATGAAATGTGTACCCCATAATGATTCTATTCATATATGTGTATCAGGTACATTTACCTTTATTATCATTTATGTCTGTACTGATTTATTTCTTTTTATTTGTTGATTTCATCATGCTTTATGTCAAATTAATCAATTTTGCAACTGGCATGTAGATTTTAAGATCTTTTGTTCATTCGCCGAAGTAGAGAAACTGGTAACAGAAACCAGGATTGGTTTAAAGAAAAAAAAAACTGTTTATTTCATGTTCATGATACATTTTTTTGTTACTCATCTTCTGGATCATTGATCTAGGGAATGAGGGCATGGGAACAGAGAAGAGAGAGTAGGTCATTTTTTAGGTCTAGAGAGAGTGTGTGTGTTTTTGTGTGTGGAGTGTGTGTGTGTGTGTGTGTGTGTGTGTGTGTGTGTGTGTGTGTGTGTGTGTGTGTGTGTGTGTGTGTGTGTGTGTGTGTGCATGTGTGTGTAAGCACGTGCACGTGTGTGTAATTTTTGCCTGAGCATAATATGAATGCATTGTCTGTTGAAATATGCATCTTGTTTTCTGTCTGTTTGTACTGATTCTTCTTGGTTTTATGATAAATCAATAATTTAAACTTGATAACAAGTTGAAGTAACATTTGTGTACGTAAGTGGATTAACAAAAATTTTTTTTTTCATTTTAAGGAGGACGATCTGTCAGATCTACTGAGATACGAGAAGCGGCATTTACGTTCCTTGCTGAACACACTGAAGAACGAAAAATTCCTGAAAAGTCGAATGCGTCTGGAAACGGACGCAGACGGCAAGTCAACGCGGCACAGCTACTACTTCATCTCCTACAATGTTTTTGTCAACGTTGTCAAATACAAGCTGGACCACATCCGCAAGAAGATTGAGCAAGAAGAGCGCAACTCCAGCAGTCGAGCGTCGTTCAAGTGAGTTGTGGTTGAAGTGCTGTGACCTAAGGGGTCTGTGATGCATGTGTTTTTCTTATCGATGGTCACCTTGTGTCTGTGTACATTGTCTTTACAGGGTTAGGAAGGTGAGTCTTAAAAAAGATGGGGAGTTTGAATTATGAGGTAGATAGAATGGGTGAGAGAATGAGTGTGTGTGTGTGTGTGTGTGTGTGTGTGTGTGTGTGTGTGTGTGTGTGTGTGTGTGTGTGTGTGTGTGTGTGTGTGTGTGTGTGTGTGTGTGTGTGTGTGTGTGTGAGAGAGTAAATAAGTAATGAGATTAGAAAACCAAACCAAAAGAAAATCCTCTATATATTGCCCACTTTGTGTATCAAGTCGTCGTTCACAGTGGTTTCAAACATTGAAACTGAGGAACTTTCTTCACAGACCTATGGTTTGCAATGAGAATAATTCAGTAAGCCTTGTTTTTGTTCAGTTAACTGAATTTTTTTTTCTTTCTGCCTTTCTAATCATTATTTCTTTATAGAAGGTACACGCAAGCTGTTCTGGGGTGAAAGTCCATATCCTTGAGAAATTATTTGATATGTGGCTCTTATTAAAATCTTTCGGAGAGTTAGGCAGAGTTCATATCAAGGTTGCAATGGTTTAGAGAGATGCAGACATTCTCAGTGTTGCGTCAAGTAGACAAACACAGTGGGTTTGTTTTATCAGTTGATTTGTAACTTTTATATCTAACAGTACAAATAAGCAAAAGAATTCTTTTGAAAATAATTCATGTCTGATTTATGCCAGAAGAGAGTACCAGTAACTGACATGCTATTACTATGTTGACTGCGTGACGTTTTTCCAGAGAAAGAAAAACAAAAACATCAAAGGCAATTGGTTGTGGATACTCTGTGCTCTACTATTGTTTGAAGAATAATCCCAGTGTGATAGGTTTTCGTGTTTTGTTTCTTTCTTTTAGGAGAAAGAAGATCAGAAAACAATTGTCTTAAGTTAAAAGAGAAAAACACAAATAAAACAGAGATGTTTTACTGAACATGGGCCATAACTCAAAGCAGGAAGTGTTGAGACAGGACAGGACATGAGCAGCCACAAGTCAAAATTGTTAAGACAGACATGAATTAATATTTGTAAGATAAACTGCGTGGCATTTCAGATTTCATCAACAGAAAAGGCAATGAACTAAGAAACTGTGAAAGGAAGAGAGGAAAAAGACAGACAGGAAATAAATTTGCCTTTACTGCCCATTGCAGGTGCCCCGACTGCAGCAAGACCTTCACAGACTTCGAGGTGGGACAGTTGCTGGACTTTGCCACACAGCGTCTGCTGTGCACATACTGTCAGTCAGAGGTGGTGGAGGATGAGAGTTTCTGCCCGCCAAAGACGCCCGTACTTCGCTGGCCCGCTTCAACGAGCAGATTCAGCCCATCTACAACCTGCTGCAGGAATGTGAAGAGATCAAACTGGCCCCTGCCTTGCTGGAGCCGGAGCCCACCGACATCAAGAAGGTCACCAGGTAAGTTGCTACAGGGTGGTAAAGACTGGCTGTCGATTAGCTGAATGCCACCTCAGCTACTATTCAAGCTCAGCTGGAAAGTTGTAAAATGAATAAGATAGGTAACTTTGACCAGCTGTTGTGGCGCAGTGGTTAGTGCTGTGGACTTGCAGGCTGTGAGTTTGTGGGGTCAGTTCCCTTCAGAGGCATTGATTTGTGAGATTTTCAGCCTGGCTTGGTTGGCATACTCAAAGGTGAGTATGCTGTGGGCTTATCTGGAACACTGGGACCATCCAATTGCATTTCATGTGTCTCTGAGAATGTTGCTCAAATTTTCTGACCAACACTGCAGGTATCTGTCTTTCTTGGGCCTGGTTGATACCAGGGTATCTAATGAAAGGAAACATGAAATACATCCTGGTAATGGTCTCTGGCCAGAATGGAGCTCCATAACATCATTTTCATTATCCTTTTCTCTCTGGTCACAATAGATGATAAAAGATCTCAGATTGCATGATCTTTCATGCCCTGCTGTCATGGTGACCTCAATTTTGATTTCTTCTATATCTGTGCTTGTGAGTTAGTTTGAGAGACGTTGGTATTGGCTGAATTCATGGGGACTGTCTCTGGACAGTCAAGGTGCCACCCTCCAGAAGGGGGATGCTTACATGTACTGTCTCCATAGTTAAGCAACTGTTGTGGTCACTTTGGCTTGGTAGATGATGTGCTGCTGGTATATGAGCAGAACATGCACTAGCAAAACAGCACCCAAGTGACTGAGCAGCACTGCTGTGTCTCCTCTGATGGGTTGCCTCATGATGAGTTGTTTGATTCCTGTAAACTGAGGGTGCTGAGGCTGTCATAGGAAAATGAGCCGAACGGGGTAGGTGGCTGTGTTTGGGGAGCCAGAATGAGCATTGAGGGAACAGTGCCACTGGTGTGTGGTACGGAAAGTCAGGAAGATTATGATGCGTGAAAGAATATACTTATGTAAGTCTATGAAAAAGTTGATTTTTAAAATTTTAATGGGAACGGAAGTGTACTGATACATTCTTTGGTGCTATTTAGTTTTGTTGCTTGCCAGAATTGGCCTTTCTTTCTTTTTATCTTTTTTAAAAAAATTTTGTTTGTGACAAATGTGTGTATAATGTGAACATTCTTCCATCAAAATTTTGTTTTTTGTTGATTCAGTTTCATGTTCTTGTTTCTTAAGTTTGTTTTTTTTTTTTTGTATATTTGCTTCAAACCATGCTCCTGCTCTTCACTTGTGTACATCTACTGTATTTTATTGAATTTTTATATTGACTTACTTTGTAATGCTAAAGTATCCTCTTAATGCCCTTAACTGCTGCCATATATGAGAGTGAATGACTTCAGTTCTACATGCCCAATCAGAAAAACGGCAGTGTACATTCTTTATTGAAATGTTTTATGAGACTTCACATTCACTGCTTTATTTATGTCTGAGAACATGCTGATAAAAACTGCAGATTTTATAGTGTAGGCTATGGTTAATCCAACATCTGGCAAAATACTGAAGTTAGCAAGTGTATGGTAGGGCAATTACACATTATCATGAGCAAAAAAAGTTTCAGTAGACATGGGTCTGACTGCTTGACATCTACAACATCTGTTTTTTTTTTTTTTTTTTTTGTACCACCTGCATAGTTCATGCGTACATGCTTTAGGTGGCCGACTTGCTACCAGAGCGGCACATTTGGTTCTGGTTTGGTGGAAGTGGTACGAAAGCTCACGATCTTTTCTAAAGATTGACCCTGAATGGCTGGCCTGCGTTGTAAAGATGATGGAGAATTTCTAGAACCATTCCACAACAGGTCCCAGCTGTCTGCATTGTTACTTCCCTTTAACTGTGCGGGCTCTGTGCTGACTAACCTTTACCAGCCATGTCCGCCGAGAGACATGGGATTTCTTTCCTTTGCAGCCGCGTCAGCCAAGGCTGGCAGATGGGCAGACAGTACATTCTGCCGTGTCTGCCACTCTCTGCAGATGGGAACATAAAAAATTCCTGCACTTTCCTTGAAATAGTCTAGGGGCTCTATGCCAGAAACATGTCGGTCAGGCAAAGGGGTGGTTTCAGTTTCTCGCTCAATGAAGTGCTTGAAATTATATTACAAAGTGGATCTGATGATGAGGGCAGTGACAGAGATATCGACAATTACGGTAGAGAAGAGGAAAGTGAATTATTTGAAGATGCAGCCAAAAAGTAATGATTCTGATGATGATCATCAAACATCAACTGCAGCAGATGCTGCCGCATCACACATGGACACTGATGAGGCCAATTAGGAAGATTCAAACACAAATGCATCTGATAAAAACACAGCCAATGCAAACAGTCGTGATGCTTACCTGTTTGCTTCTGCTTCTGACAGTGTGTGGTAAAAGAACGGAATAGAATGTAAACAAAGAATTTGTTTTACTTCTCAGCCATGTTTTTCAACGGACAGTCGTGTCTACACATTAAAAGTAAGTGATTCAAAATCACTGTGTTTGATTAGTAGAATATTTGTTCTTTCCTGTGACACCTAACACAACACTGTCAGTTGTTGTGTAGCTACCGTAAAAAAAAAAAAAAAAGTGGCAAAATATATGTGTCAGCAGGGACTGAGCGCTGTGCGCGAGCATGCTGGGACCAGGGAATTGTGCCATGCATGCCGCCCGCGGCTGGACAGCATTAAAAATGTATAATATGTATATGGACATATGAAAAAAAAAAACCCACAAAACCCGCTGCATAGTTCATATGGTTTTAAGAAGCCAATGGTTAAGGGAGTATAGCTACAAGTGAATGTTTTTTTTTTTTAATTATTTCTGTGTTTTGCTTTTTTACTACTATTTTGGCTATGTTTTATTAGATCTTGTGTGAGCCAGGTGTTTCCACGTTGATCTTAAGCAGCATGATTTGAAGCGTTTTCTTTCATGAATGTTTTCTTCACTGGAAGTTTGTCTACTTTGAGTGGCTTGTTTGTTATATCGAACATTGTATTCTCTTCATTAACTCTTTTTGTTTTCTATAGAAGCTTTTTCTTTATTGACCATATTTCTTTCTTGAATATCTCCCTCATTGAACATTTCTCTGAAATGTTTTCTTTATTGAACATTTTTATGATTGGAGATTTTTTCTTTGTAAGCATTTGTCTTGAATGTTCTATTTACTGAATAGTTTTGTTCACTGGATATGTTTTGTAGTTTGTTTTCTTTATTTGATTTGTTTTTCTTTATTGAAACTTTTTTGCTTTGTGATGTGCATCAAACATTTTCTCAAACTGAGCATGTTCCTTCCATTCCTGTCTCAAGGAGCCAGGGGAATCAGCCAAACAAGGCGCGGCCCGACGCCGACAGCATGGTGTGGAGTGGGTCGGCCTCTCGCAACATCATCGGTTTTGGCTACTCCGAGTCCAGCGTGACCATCACGGTCGGGGAAGACGGGGGATCAGCGTCGCCGGAAAAGAAAGAGGTGCCCGTCTGGATGCAGAAGAGCACCGTGGATGGTGTCCCTTTGCTGGACGGGGAGAGATCCTTGGTACGACTCTGTTGTTGAGGCTTCTTGTACTGTGTGTGTGTGTGTGTGTGTATGTGTGTGTGTGTGTGTGTGTGTGTATGTGTGTGTGTGTGTGTAATGTAATGTAATGTAAAAGGATATTTATAGAGAGCTTTACCTCGTGAGAGCCCAAAGCGCATATTACAGAAAAACATGATAAAATTATAATTTTAATTCAAAGTGTGCTCGCGCGCACGCACACACACACACACACACACACACACACACACACACACACACACACACACACACACACACACACACACACGCTCACACTCACACACACACGCGCGCACACGCACACACACACACACACACACACACATGCACGCACGTACACCGCTGAAAAAAAAAAAAAATCACACAGACAGACAGACAAGCGCGTTCAATGTCAGTAAACACATGCACAGTGGTAAGTGGATACCATTAAACAGTCCGAGGGAAAAGATGTGTCTTTAGGGAGGTTTTAGGGAGGTGTGTGTGTGTGTGTGTGTGTGTGTGTGTGTGTGTGTGTGTGATTATCATCATCATTATGAATACTTATATAGCGCCTATCCTCGGCTTGAGTCCAAGCTCTAAGCGCTTTACAATCCACTCTCTTTACACAACGGGCTGCCTACCTGGGTAGTGCCTACTGAAGAGCTGCCAGCTGGCACTTCATTCAGTCGTTTACTGTGTCATCCAGTCAGTATCGTTCAACATCATTCACTCAGTTTCCTTACTTACTTCCTTCATTCTTTCCATATCTCATGCAGGGTGCATGCTATGTGTAACGTGTCATCCATACCAACGGCCAAACTGGCCTGTTCTGAAAGTTGGTGATGGGATTTTGCATGTGTGCAAGATGTTATGCGTGCATTCATACACGGAATCTCGATTTATAGTCTCATTTGAAGGACTGTATGGGAAATGAAGTCAGAATCAATGTTAACTCCGAGTGTGTGTGTGTGTGTGTGTGTGTGTGTGTGTGTGTGTGTGTGTGTGTGTGTGTGATTTTGTATGTTGTGCATGCGTAAATGTTTTCAGTCAAGGTATTTTTGTTTTCTTTTTCATTTCAAAGGAATTGATAGTCTCTAAAAACAACTTTTGTGTTCTTGGAAAGAAACGATGAAGGAAAGATAACCTGATGTATGACGTTCACATATATATGTGAATCACCATCATGAAAATAGATCTGATGTATGACATTCACATATACATGTGAATCACCATCATGAAAGGGGTCTGGTGTATGACATCCACATACATATGTGAGTCACCGTCATGAAATAGGTATGATGTCATGAATTTGTCATTTTTCAGCTCTTTGCACCTGAATGAAGTGTTCTTTACTTGCTTTCCAACATCAGAATCACTTTCAAGTCAGACCAACAGCACCAGAACAACAGTCTGTTGAAGAAGATCCCCTCTTTCCCATCTATTTTTAACAAATACTGTGTGTCTAGTTTTTAAATATGTTCAGAAAATGTCCATGGAAAATCTTTGAAAAGGCATGGAATATTTAGAATCCACATGCCACTTTGGAGAAGTGGTTAGTGTGTCAGGATTGTGTAGGTTAGGATAGCGCAGATTTGAATCGTATCAGAAGCAGTTGTTTGTGGGATTTGGGGTTCTGGTTGGTTCCGACCCAAAGTTTGAGTGTGCTGCGTGACCTTGGTTTTATTGGCCTCTCCACTTCTGTACCTGTGTTGACTTCATGTCAGAGTTGTCGGCATTAGCGAGTTCCTTGGGGATGGGGAGATGGGGGCCTGTGGAGGGGGGCACCTGTTCATGCTAGTTGCTAAGCAATTATTGTCATGCTGTTTCTGTGACTAAGGAGTTACTTTCATCATTGTCACCTGCGGATGTTTTGATCAAAATGGGTACTGTTGAACACGTCTAAAGTAACTCGGCAGTTGTGTGGTACCTTCCCGTCTGGTGGACTGCCTCATGATGACCTGACTTTGCCGGTTCCCTGTGGACTGGGGGACTGTGACAGGGACGTGACTTTGCCTGCTCCCCTGTGGACTGTGACAGGGACGTGACTTTACCTGTGACTGTGACAGGGACGTGACTTTGCCTGCTCCCTGTGGTCTGGGGGACTGACAGGGACGTGACTTTGCCTGCTCCCTGTGGACTGTGACAGGGACGTGACTTTGCCTGACTGTGACAGGGACGTGACTTTGCCTGCTCCCTGTGGACTGTGACAGGGACGTGACTTTGCCTGCTCCCTGTGTGGACTGTGACAGACAGGGATGTGACTTTGCCTGCTCCCTGTGGACTGTGACAGGGACGTGACTTTGGGTGGACTGTGACAGTGACTTGACTTTGCCTGCTCCCTGTGGACTGTGACAGGGACGTGACTTTGCCTGCAGGGACGTGACTTTGCTGCTCCCAGTGACTGTGACAGGGACGTGACTTTGCCTGCTCCCTGTGGACTGTGACAGGGACGTGACTTTGCCTGCTCCCTGTGGACTGTGACAGGGACGTGACTTTGCCTGACAGGGACGTGACTTTACCTGCTCCCTGTGGACTGTGACAGGGATGTGACTTTGCCTGCTCCCTGTGGACTGTGACAGGGGTGACTTTACCTGTGACTTTTGCCTGCTCCCTGTGGACTGTGACAGGGACGTGACTTTGCCTGCTCCCTGTGGACTGTGACAGGGACGTGACTTTACCTGCTCCCTGTGGACTGTGACAGGGACGTGACTTTGCCTGCTCCCTGGGACGTGACTGTCCCTGACTGTGACAGGACGTGACTTGCCTGACCCTGTGGACTGTGACAGTGACGGGACGTGACTGCTGCCTGCTCCCTGTGGACTGTGACAGGGACGTGACTTTTGCCTGACAGGGACGTGACTTTACCTGCTCCCTGTGGACTGTGACAGGGATGTGACTTTGCCTGCTCCCTGTGCCTGCTCCTGCTCCCTGTGGACTGTGACAGGGACGTGACTGCCTGCTCCCTGTGGACTGTGACAGGGACGTGACTTTGGCTCCCTGTGACTTTGCCTTGCTCCCTGTGGACTGTGACAGGGACGTGACTTTGCCTGCTCCCTGTGTGTGACAGGGACTGTGACAGGGACGTGACTTTGCCTGCTCCCTGTGGACTGTGACAGGGACGTGACTTTGCCTGCTCCCTGTGGACTGTGACAGGGACGTGACTTTGCCTGCTCCCTGTGGACTGTGACAGGGACGTGACTTTGCCTGCTCCCTGTGGACTGTGACAGGGACGTGACTTTGCCTGACAGGGACTGACTGCCTGCTCCCTGGGACTGTGACAGGGACGTGACTTTGCCTGCTCCCTGTGGACTGTGACAGGGACGTGACTTTGCCTGCTCCCTGTGGACTGTGGGGACTGTGACAGGGACGTGACTTTGCCTTTGCCTGCTCCCTGTGGACTGTGGGGACTGTGACAGGACAGGACGTGACTTTGCCAGGGACGTGACTTTGCTGCTCCCTGTGGACTGCTTTGCCTGCTCCCTGTGGACTGTGACAGGGACGTGACTTTGCCTGCTCCCTGTGGACTGTGACAGGGACGTGACTTGCCTGCTCCCTGTGGACTGTGACAGGGACGTGACGTGACTTTGCCTGCTCCCTGTGGACTGTGACAGGGACGTGACTTTGCCTGCTCCCTGTGGACTGGGACACAGGGACGTGTGACTTTGCCTGCTCCCTGTGCTGTGACAGGGACGTGACTTTGCCTCCTCCCTGTGGACTGTGACAGGGACGTGACTGTGACAGGGACGTGACTTTGCCTGCTCCCTGTGGACTGTGACAGGGACGTGACTTTGCCTGCTCCCTGTGGACTGTGACAGGGACGTGACTTTGCCTGCTCCCTGTGGACTGTGACAGGGACGTGACTGACTGCCTGCTCCCTGTGGACTGTGACAGGGACGTGACTTTGCCTGCTCCCTGTGGACTGACTGTGACAGGGACTGACTGGGACGTGACTGCTCCTCCCTGTGGACTGTGACAGGGACGTGACTTTGCCTGCTCCCTGTGGACTGTGACAGGGACGTGAGCCTGCTCCCTGTGGACTGTGACAGGGACGTGACTTTGCCTGCTCCCTGTGGACTGTGACAGGGACGTGACTTTGCCTGCTCCCTGTGGACTGTGACAGGGACGTGACTTTGCCTGCTCCCTGTGGACTGTGACAGTGACGTGACTTTGCCTGCTCCCTGTGGACTGTGGGGGACTGTGACAGGGACAGTGTTTTGGAGAGAGATGGAGTGACCAGCATGGGAGGTGGGGATGGGAGTGTGGGGTAGGGAGGCGCATGGGAGATAGGTAGAATGTGTTCATAGACAGTCGCAAAGAAAGTTTACTGTTTCCATATCTGCTCCACGTCTGTGGCCTTGGTTTGATTCCATTGGGATCATTGGTATTGGCAAGTTCATGGGGGCTGTCATAGGAAGGACAAGGTGGCACCCTCAAGAGGGAGAGTTCACTCACACCGGCGCCGCGACTAAGCAGTCCTTGTTGTCAGTATGGGGATTACAGTAGCTGGTGTCCTGCATATGTTGGATCAGCACAGGCGCCACTGAACACCACTGAAGTGACTTGGCAGCAGTGCAGTGTCTCCTCCTGTGGGTTGCCTCTTGACGACTTCACGTTGCTCCCTGTGATTGCCGGTGCCGGGACTGCAGCGGGACATGGGGGGGTGTTTAACCCGCTGGCTTCTTAAAAACCATATGAACTATGCAGCGGGTTTTGTGTGCATCTATAGCCGATCACAAAGAACCTTGACAGGAGGGTTATAATCAGTCAGATTGATAAAAGTTTAGATTTTGTGAATGAGACAGAGCTGCCAAGGGCCGTGCTTTTGTTGGAGCGTGCTATGATTTCATTGACAGTGCTATTCTGCTACACCTTGTGACAAATTTCTATAAAAAAAAACACACACACACAAAAATAATAATCGGAAAAAAAAATGCGCTTCACTGACTTAGTGGCTTCTTAAAGGGTACTGAGATAACAGATCTTTAAACAGTAGACTTCTGTTGTCCAGATAGGCCAAGTTGATGGGCCAGACCTTTTAGAAGAGAAGACGTAGAACACAGCCGCGTCATGCAGTGTCAGACCACAATGCAAGTCTGTGGCATCATCTTTGGCATCCTCATCCGCGCTGTTCATCCCCCGTTAACAAAAAGGGGGGCAAATTCTGTGGCCCTTCATGCCCTTCTTCCATGCTGAGGTCGTGTCAAAGTCATTGGTATCGGCAAGTTCATGGGTATTGTTGTTATCTTTCAAGATCATCCACCATTGTACTCCAGAGGATTCCGTCCCAGTGTGGGATCACTGGCAATGAGAAGGTTGACGCTCTGACCAGGGCAGACTGCAATATGGAGCAGTTTAGCTACCGGGTGACCAACAGACAGGCCAAAACTGTCATCCACAATGAACATGAAAACCAGTGGAAGAGAAGGCTGGGTGCAGACAGTGGTGCTGATCCCATGCATCAGCTCCAGAGATACCAGCAAACAATCCTCTTCAGACTGAGAACTGGCCGTGCTGACTGCTGAGCCACCTCAGCTGAATTAAGATTGCTCACACAGATGAATGTCTGTGTGTGCACTGGATCTCAGACCCCCAGAACACATCCTTCAGCACTGTCCAGCCCATGATGCTCTGTGGAGTCAGACCTGGCCAGAGGGAGCAGAGCTGCAGTTGCAGCTTTGAGGCAGCAGTCGAAATTTCGAGAAGACTGTGGGATTCATTGTGGTGGCAGGATTGAAGATCTGATGCAACCAAAAAAAAAAAAAAAAGACTGACTGCAGAAGAAAGAAAAAGGATGGCAGTATTTCCCCAGTGGGACAGCTCGGATATCCACTCTCCCTGGTTACACAGTGAATGTTATCAGCTAGAGGCTCAGATATACACTCTCCCTGGTTACACAGTGAATGTTATCAGTTAGAGGCTCAGATATACACACTCCCTGGTTACACAGTGAATGTTATCAGCTGGAGGCTGAGATGTACACACGCCCCTGGTTACACAGTGAATGTTATCAGCTGGAGGCTGAGATGTACACACTCCCTGGTTACACAGTGAATGTTATCAGCTGGAGGCTGAGATGTACACACTCCCTGGTTACACAGTGAATGTTATCAGCTGGAGGCTGAGATGTACACACGCCCTGGTTACACAGTGAATGTTATCAGCTGGAGGCTCAAAAGATGGTGTCCTGCACATGTCGGATCAGAAAAGGCACCACCAGTGTCACCACAGTGATTATGATTGCTCCTTGTGGACTGTCGATGCTGTTGTTCGACCTTCGCAGACCAAGATGACCATGACTTCTGCTATCACTGGGTGGTGGTGATTGTGTGAAGATGGCGGATCAGGCTGTGGACAGGGCAGACTTGATCCTGGCATTGAATGGTGTGTTGCAGTGTGGACAGGGCAGACTTGGAGATAAAACAGGCTGAAAGGAGGCGCTTGCTCTGTTTTTGCTTCTTCTGTGCCTACACTCACCTGTGGATGCTAGGAACTGCAACAGGACATGGGATGTGGATGTGTACTGGGGAGCTAGAACAAGTGTCTGGGAGCAATGGCAAAGGGGAGGAAACTACTCTAAAGAAAAAATCACTGCAAGGCTTTAAAATGCTGGAGTGTGTGTAAGGAACCTACAGTGATGTTTGTTCTGAACAAGCGTAAGGCTATAAAATACCTACAAATAATGTTTGTTCTCAACAGGCGTAAGGCTATAAAATGCCGGAGTGTGTAAGGAACCTATAATAATGTTTGTTCTCAACAGGCGTAAGGCTATAAAATGCTAGAATGCGTAAGGAACCTATAATGTTTGTTCTCAACAGGCGTACGGCTATAAAATGCTGAATGTGTAAGGAACCTACAGTGATGTTTGTTCTCACCAGGCGTAAGGCTATAAAATGCTGAATGTGTAAGGAACCTACAATGATGTTTGTTCTCACCAGGGCGTAAGGCTATAAAATGCTGAATGTGTAAGGAACCTACAGTGATGTTTGTTCTCACCAGGCGTAAGGCTATAAAATGCTGGAGTGTGTAAGGAACCTATAATAATGTTTGTTCTCAACAGGCGTAAGGCTATAAAATGCTGAGTGTGTAAGGAACCTATAATAATGTTTGTTCTCAACAGGCGTAAGGCTAGTTGCAAAGTGAAACGACTGCAGGCAGAAATCTAAACAAATCTTAAATAAATATCAGCGAACCGCCCAGAGAAACGTGGACAAACGAGTCACAAGACAACACACAACGCGTTTCGACCTCTTAGGTCTTCCTCAGGTGAAATAAAGACAGACAAAATAACGAAAATGCACTTAGCTTTGATCGCCTTCCTTGCGCTGAACTCAGAAGCAATCTGAAGCGATCAAAGCTAAGTGCATTTTCGTTATTTTGTCTGTCTTTATTTCACCTGAGGAAGACCTAAGAGGTCGAAACGCGTTGTGTGTTGTCTTGTGACTCGTTTGTCCACGTTTCTCTGGGCGGTTCGCTGACATTTATTTAAGGCGTAAGGCTATAAAATGCTGAGTGTGTAAGGAGTCTACAATGATGTTTGTTCTCTCACCAGGCGTAAGGCTATAAAATGCTGAATGTGTAAGGAACCTACAATGATGTTTGTTCTCACCAGGCGTAAAGGCTATAAAATGCTGAGTGTGTAAGGAACCTACAATGATGTTTGTTCTTCTCACCAGGCGTAAGGCTATAAAATGCTGAGTGTGTAAGGAACCTACAATGATGTTTGTTCTCACCAGGCGTAAGGCTATAAAATGCTGAGTGTGTAAGGAACCTACAATGATGTTTGTTCTCAACAGGGAGGGCATGAGGAGGCAGGCACGCGAGCACTGTCCAACATCGTCCACAACGAAGACATCATGCAGACCCTGTTGGTCCATGAGCCTAAAGCTGGGTCATCACGGTTACCTGACCAGGGCTCCAGCGACGAGTCGGACAAGGAATCAGAGAGCATGCCTGCCACTGCCACAGGAGGTGAAGGGTGGCTGGTTGCCTTCTTTGTGTTCTGGTGTGGCTGGTTTGTAGTGGGTGTGTCTGCATGTTGATCTGGGCTTTTTTGGTGCCACAGGAGTGCTGGTAGGACCCAAGTATGTAGATACACACACAAAAGTGTGTGCACACTTGTACACACTTGCGCAAACACATTTAGGCACAATCCCACATACATGTACACATGCACTCACACACATGAACACGCATACACACACACACACTCACACACACACACACACACACACACACACACACACACACACACACACACACACACACCACACACACACAGAGACACGGACACACACATGCATACACACAAACACACACACACACACACACACACACACACACACACACACACACACACACACACACACACACACACACACACACTCACACACACACTCACTCACTCACTCACACACTCACTCACTCACACACTCACACACACACACACACACACACACACACACACACACACACACACACACACACACACACACACACGCGCGTGCGTGCACACACATGCACACACACACTCTTTCTCTCTCTCTCTGTTCACTAGATGTATGTAATTTTAGGTTCTCCCCTTTCCTGCATTTTCTTTTCTTCCATTTTCTGCCCTTCTTCTTCCCTTACATCCTTTCTCCCTTCCAACCCACCACATCCCCTCCACCCCCCCCCCCCCCTCCACACCCCCCCACCCCCCCCCCCCCCCTCCACACCCCCCCCCCCCCCCCTCGTAATTGCACACAAAAGAAAAATGTGATTCATAAAGATCAAACAATGCAAATAATCAGTTTTCATTTTTGGAGGGCCCAGAAGTTTGGGAAGCCTTTGCTCAGATTTTGATCCTGTCATCATCACTGGTGTTGTATCCAAATTCTGCAGTAGACTAGTTTTCAGTATCAACTTTGACTTCACTTTTAACGTAAGTTCAATGGCCCTGATGCAGCCCTTTGCGGATGGCTGGGCTATAAGCAGCATTACTTTACTTTACGTGTGTTTAGTCCACAAGAGTCTGGAACATACTTTGCCTTGGTGTGTTCATTTTTGAAATAACGTTTCCTGAAGACACGGTCATTAGATACGTCTGGAGCATTTCAGCCTGTTTTCATACTGACATACTGACGAGTGTTGTGAGTGGAAATGACACTGTGTCTGCATCAGTAGTTCCCTGCACCAGTGTTGTGCACATATTGGAAAGTGTTCTTGGAAACATCTTGTGCAGTTTGACAAAAGAAATTGCAGATTTTTGCCTGAACAATGTGTGTCAGGTTTTTTCTTTCAGTCTATTCTGTCAGTGACAATACTAATCACTTTGGTAGAGAAAGCTCCTGCCTTTCTCCCCCTTCCACTGTATTCAGCTGCACCAAAGCTTTGTATACACACTCAAGGAATCTGAAGTTTACCAATAGTTGTCATAGCTGTGTGTGCCAACAATTGTGGCCAATGCCGCTCACTACACTGTTGGTGTTCATTGCCATCAGCAGTAAAAGTGTCAAAGGATAGAAATGTTTCTTGACCTGAGCATATAGGAAATCTCATTGACATCTGTATGGCTACATGAGAATTGCCCCCCCCCCCCCCCCCTCAAAAAAAGGAAAAAAGAAAAAAAAAAAATGTATGAGCATAACTCTTATCTACTTCATTGCTTGTTGTTTTTTAGGAGATGTAGAAGAAATGGAGAGCGACGAGGATGACGATGCTGGTCCTATGATAACTATCGGAGACCAACGTCTGTCCTACCATGAAGTCACCGATGAAATGGTGGCCACCATGACAGCAGCAGAGAAAGAAGAGTACATCAGGATTGGTCAAGAGATGTATGAGAACTATTATGAATGAGGACAAATATGTGGGGGGGGGGGGGGGGGGGGGGGGGGGGGGGGGGGGGGGGGCATGCTTTTTTTTTTTTTTTTTTCAAATTGTGGTGTGGTCTGTGAGGATTACTGTTGAAGTTTGATCAAAAGAAGTGTGAACTGCTTGGTGCTTGTGTCCTTCTCTCTCTCTCTCTCTCTCTCTGTGTTTTGGCTTCAGCATGCTGAAAGCTTTAAAAGATCTCATGCTATGGTCTGTCAATGCTGTGTGTGTGTGTGTGTGTGTGTGTGTGTGTGTGTGTGTGATGCATGCAACTGTGTGCAAGTGCCATAAGATCACTGTAAACAGAGCTGCCAAGAGGAACACTTTGATGTAACATGCTACCATTTCACTGACAATGTGACACTGCTATATTTTGTGACAAAATGCTATCTGTTAAAAAAAAATGTTAAAAAGAAAAAAGACAGTTCAAGGACTTCACGGAGGCATCAGCAGAATGAATGGGCAAGTCTTGACTGTAGACTTATTTGCCAAAAATGGCCAATCTTTGTGATGAGAGGAAGAAAAAAAACATGGAAGAAGAATTGCTCCAGACAATCACAATTTTGTCCTCCTTGTCGACAGCTTTTCTTGTCAGCCCCTTTGAATTTCTTTTGGTTGTAGATCAAAACCATGCGATAATTCGAGAGATTTCTATCTACTTAGTTCACTGTCGTGTCGTGCACAGAGTGAGTGCGATTGCCACTAAGTGCAAGTGCTGTTGAATCTGACTTGTTGTGTTGTGTGTGTGAGTGTTACACTTGAATTTGGAAAGCTACAGTTGAAAGTGTCAGAATGTTACACTTTGTGATTTTGAGGTCATGGCAGCTTTGTTTTAATTAAATCACGTAGGAAGAAGAAACACTATAGCCAGTGTATAAATGCTTGAGAATTGGCTTGCACTGATGGAAATACATTTTGAGCTGTTTGTTGATGTTATGCTGCAAAATTGGTTGAATATTGGAAACAAAAAAAGAAGAAAGAAAAAAGAGGAAAGTGTACATTGTGAAGCGGTCCACCATGAGTGTTCATTTATATATGTGTGTGTGTGTGTGTGTGTGTGTGTGTGTGTGTGTGTGTGTGTTTGAGAGAGACAGAACATGTTGCATTTTTTATGTGCTTATCAGTGTTATCAGTTTGACATCAAGATGTGCTATGGTGATATGTTGTACTTGTGTCAAATGCCTCTCACCTGAATTTCTATCAGCTGTCAACCTTCTGTACTTTCTGCTCATAGGCAAAACCACACACACACACACACACACACACACACACACACGCACGCAGACTGACTTGTTTACTACCAAGCATATGGACTCATACATGTGTGTGTGTGTGTGTGTGTGTGTGTGTGTGTGTGTGTGTGTGTGTGTGTGTGCGTGCGTGCGTGCGTGCGTGTGTGTGTGTGTGTGTACATCATCCTCAATGACCTTTACAACAGCATTTGTTTACAAATGTATACAGGTTGAGGTCAGATGTAAAATTGATGCCATGATACTATTGGAATGGAAAAAGTCAAGAGATCTGTAAATATTTTGGCAACAAAAATTATTTTACAGAATTAAAGCTGTGGAAATTGTTGCTTTCCTGTTTTCCGTGAGTGTGTGTGTGTGTGTGTGTGTGTGTGTGTGTGTGTGTGTGTGTGTGTGTGTGTGTGTGTGTGTGTGTGTGTGTGTGTGTGTGTGTGTGTGTGTGTGTGTGTGTGTGTGTGTGTGTGTGTGTAGTGTGTGTGTGTGTGTGTGTGTGTGTGTGTGTGTGTGTGTGTGTACACATCATCCTCAATGACCTTTACAACAGCATTTGTTTACAAATGTATACAGGTTGAGGTCAGATGATACTAAATTGATGCCATGATACTATTGGAATGGAAAAAGTCAAGAGATCTGTAAATATTTTTTGGCAACAAAAATTATTTTACAGAATTAATTCTGTGGAAGTGATTGTTTGCTTTCCTGTTTTCCGTGAGTGTGTGTGTGACTGTGTGTGTGTATGAGTGTGTGGGTGTGTGTGTGTGTGTGTGAGAGAGAGAGAGTGTGTGTGTGTGTTTGTGTATACAACATCAGAATACTGTGCTCCTATGTTTTTGGGGTTTTATACACGCATTCGGAAGACTTGAAAAAAGTATGTTTAATTAATTTTTCTTATCATTTGTGCTTGTATGTTTGCACACGCATGTGTGTGTGCGTGTTTCTGCACATGTGTGTGTATGTGTGTGCGTGTACATGCGTGTAATTTCTATGCACATATAAAGATAGGCTCGTACAGGCCAGCGCACAAGTGTATCCTTTGTTACACACTTTAACTTTTTCTTTTCTCTGTTCATAGGGTGTTGAATATACATGCAATCCTTATCTATATAGATGATGGGGGAAAAAAGGAGCATCCTTTTGAAACATTTCACTCCCCCCCCCACACACACATGCAAAATCTATTAATTATGAGTCAGAGAAGCAGAGACTAGCGAGCTTCAACACCAGGTTTTAGGAAAAAGACACATTGGGAAAAAAATCTTCAGCTGAAAAATTCTGATAAAATGCCACCTGGATTCCTATGAACAGGAACCACGTAGTTCAGTACAGAGATCCACGTAGTACAGTACCGAGATCCACGTAGTACAGTACCGAGATCCACGTAGTGCAGTACAGAGATCCACGTAGTGCAGTACAGAGATCCAAATCTGGAAGGCAAAAAAAGAAAGATAAAAGCATCATCAGAGCTCTGTTCCATTAAAAATGGGCGTCCTGAATACCTACAAGTTCCAGACCCATATGTAACAGCTTCTTCACTCTGAACATTCCAGAAGAGTGGGAGGATATGGACCTCACATGGCGCCAGTATTATCAGAACGACAATACATTGAGATGTGCAGTAGACCGCTGATCGTTTTTGTTTAGTGTTGAAACAGTATTGAAATCGTCTGCATGCTAAATCCAGCTTGCCAATTATTGTCAGCCACTTTTCTGAACACATAATGGAGCCTGTCTTTCATTGTCGAACAGTCTTCAGAATGTGAGGTCTAGCCTTCCATTTCTTGTGGCCATCTCTGGGAATGTCGATTTTGGTCTGCCATTTATTGTCGGCCAGCCTTCTGAATACTAAATTCAGCCTGCTATTTATGGTCAGCCAATCTTATGACTACTGAATTCAGCCTGCTATTTATTGTCAGCCAATCGTGACCACTAAATTCAGCCTGCTATTCATTGTCGGCCATCTTATGACTACTAAATCCAGCCTGCTATTTCTGTCACTAAACCTTCTGACTATCAAATCCAGCCTGCCATTATTGTTGGCCAACCTTCTGACTATTAAATCCAGCCTGCCATTTATTGTCAGCCAACGTTATGACTATTAAATCCAGCCTGCCATTTATTGTCAGCCAACGTTACGACTATTAAATGCAGCCTGCCATTTATTGTTGGCCAATCTTCTGACTGTTAAAGCCAGTCTATCTTCTGACTATTAAAACCAGTCTGCCATTTTACTGTCAGCCAGTCTTCTGACTATCACATCCAGCCAGCCATTTATTGTCATTTCATTTCGGCAGCCTATCAAATTCAGCCTGCCATTTATTGTCTCCAGACTTATGACTGTTAGATCCAGCCTGCTAAGCTTATTTATGGTCAGCCAACCTTCCGACTACTAAACCCAGCCTGCTGTTTATTATCAGCCTGCAACATGGAACTACTTCACGATGAACGGAATCTGACTGAGTCTGCCCAGCAGAGCAGCTAGCTTTCTCCGTCTCAGTGGCTGCCAAGGGAACTCTGGAGCATGTTTCGTCTGGCTGTCCAGACAATGGCAAGATGGCGGACAGTCAACGATAGCCCATCCTGGGAGCCCCCGACCGGGATCCCCAGAGGACTGAAGAGGAGAGAACTCTGTTCATTGTCTGCACGTTCACGGGGACTGTCATCGGGTTGACGTCCCCCTCCCCCACCCCCCACCGCCCCCTCTGCAGCACACACACACACACACACACACACTCATATACAGGGGCGCGTATTATTCAGGTTGACTCCAGAACTTGGCTATGATAGATATCGCAACATTTGGAAAGAGATCGGGTTAGTTACAGCCAAGGACACAGACAAACAGAGTGCAGGACAAGACGCAATGCATTTCGACCTCATAGGTCTTCTTTAGGCGAAAACAAATAGCATTTAGGACAGTGACAACGAAAAACAAGGAACCACTTAGCTTCTCCTGTTCGCCTCACGATCAAAATGGCTGCCCCTTAATTTTTTTTTTTTTTTTTTTTTTTTTTGGTAATATTTCGTTGTCACTGTCCTAAATGTTATTTGTTTTCGGCTGAAGAAGACCCAAGAGGTCGAAATGCATTGTGTCTAGTCCTGTACTCTGTTTGTCTGTGTACTTGGCGGTACCTAACCCCCTCTCTTTCCAAATTTTGCTACATTTTCCGCCCTTAGTCACTCCGTTTGTGAAACTTATGATAGATATCGTCAGTAGAGGGCTTAGTAGATGCTATAGTGGATGCTGCTGTCTAGCATGCGCTGGATAAAAGCAGGCATCTTTTCCGCCATCAGACTGATTCAGCTGCAGTGCTGCCTTTCCCTGACATGACTTGTATTGAATAACCCTCTGCAGACTGCTGGTACTTGAACTTTGACATACAAGTATGGGTGTGGATGTGTGTGTGTGGAAGAGCCGTTATCAGTAGTGTGGGAGGGGTGGTGCCACTGAGCGGGCGCCCAGAAAGCAAGACTGAAAGGGAAAAGAGAAAACCGGCAGAGAATGGCACCACATCATTCTCTGAAGGGAGGAAACCCATTGCTAAGTTCTAGCTCTTCGTCTCTCTTGGGAAACGACCGAAGACATGAGCAGAGTAAACCAAAGATGGAAAACGACTGTTGAGGGATAACCTGTAGAGGAAGAAGAAAGTTGAAGTCCGGTAAATTCCCCTGTTACACCCGCTTGACCAGACGATGATTGGGGACTAGTTTGGCCCAACACGACAACATGCCAGCCGGAGCCGTGCACAGCATGTAGTTAGTGGGGAAGGAAAAGTTGCTTGTAACACAGACACAGTTATGTCTAAGGGTTTGACTGATTCCAGGATCCAGGAAATTATACAGTAGGGTTACATTCCTAACTGCTGGTCTTGGGTCATACACAGACGTCCACAACATCATCGTCAGTATCCTTATTGATGATGAAACACACACACACACACACATACACACAGAGAGAGAGAGAGAGAGAGAGAGAGAGAGAGAGAGAGAGAGAGATTGCCTTCATCGCAGCGTGAGTGAAGAACGCACACTTCCAAAAACTAGGCAGAAAAAGGTGGATTTGGGTGAAGGATGTGTGTGGAACAAAGTTTGTTGGAGACCGGTGAGCAGATGTGTTAAAGATGACACAATGCAACGTGTTCAGACTGTTACATTTTACTGCCACCCCGAGGCTGCAGGGCAAGACAGTTGAGAATTCACTGAGAGAGAGAGAGAGAGAGAGAGAGAGAGAGAGAGAGGTTGATTACAATCTGTCCTTGTCATGCATACTGAAAAATATACAGTATGGTTACACAAGAGAGAGAGAGAGAGAGAGAGAGAGAGAGAGAGAGAGAGCTCTTTGCAGGCAACTGTCAGTTTCCATCGGGGGTGACAAGGAGAGTGACCTCGTTCCATTCAGACTAGTACAGGCCACACTCTCAGTCCACGTTCCCTTGGCTGGTCTGCCGGTCGTCTGCAGGTGTTGGCTAGCGCTGTCTTCTTCCAAACGAACGCCGCCAGCTTTCAATTTGACGTCACACGTGGCGTTTATCATCATAGTTTAGATTTCTCCATGTCTGTCGGCGTTATTTGTGTGTTTCTGGACTCTAGATCATGTTGATAATGTATTGATATTATTTGGGTATCTATTACAGTAGAGGGAGAAAAAAAAAAAAAAACAACGCTGTTGTGTGTGCCGTTTTCATGTGGCGTGACTTTCTTGATTCACCATTAATGATTGACTGCGAGGAACACACCTTTCCCCCCTCTTTTGTTTAGAAATACGACGTGCACTTGGGGAACTTGTTGTCTCGTGTATTCTTACTGATACTCATTCATGTTGATTTACCATACAAAGATTCAGATACTAGCAAAAACAAAATAGATGGTCTATGAGCATTGAAGCGATCGCCACATTCAAGAAGAAGAAGAAGACGAAGAAGAAGAACATGGAGGGAAATAAAAACTGCCGCAACACAGCCTCCCCAACTCCTTTATCTAAACAATTCAAACTTCCATCGTCATTGTCTGGAACCTGAGTTTCCTCCCTTTTCCTTGATTTCCATTAGATAAGTGCACACAAGAGTGCACATTCGTGTGAGTGAGTGAGTGAGTGAGTGTGTGTGTGTGTGTGTGTGTGTGTGTGTGTGTGTGTGTGCATGCGCGCACGCGCGTGTGAGAGCGATCACCGCTAGATAACATGACTGCTCAATTGAACGGGAATCCATTGCAGTTGGTCCGTGAAAATCTCCATTTTCTACGACTTCCATTTCTCTCCCTGCTGGACTCGACCCGCTCCGAGCCCCCCTCCTGGTGACACGAATGAATTGCTCAATCACAGAGCCAGACAGACGGAAACGGAACCAGCCCGCAGAGCGAAGACCCGGGCCACACACCTCTAGCATGGCAGTTCCCATCACTCTGTTGGCAAGTCACACGCCTCTAATGCTTAAAATCCGCACTGTTTTGAGGTTTGGGCGTGGTGTTGAACCTACAATTCCACCAAACATCGGGTCGTCGCAGAATGTTCTTTACATCTCTCACCTCCCTACCAATTAGTAACATCGGGGTCGCGCAGAATGTTCTTTACTTCTCTCACCTCCCTAGCAATTATTCGCCTTTTAAAAGGCTGTCATCTGTTATGATGAGTATTCTTTTCTTCTTTTTTTTTTCTCTCTCTCTGTACACACACACACACACACAAACACACACACACACACACACACACACACACACACACACACACACACACGCATACACACACACATGCGCGTGCGCGTGTGCACGCTCACGAAAGAAGAAGGAGGAGGAGGAGAAGGAGAAGAAGAAGCAAGAGAAGAAGTTCAGTCGCAGATTCATTCAGAGTCCGCAACTCTTGCCGATCGGAATCAGTGACTTACCTCCCTTGAATAGCAATCGCCAGAGATTCGCTGCCACTGACCACTTTGACGTGATGCCACGTCAGCCCCAGACGACCACTTTGACGTGAAGCCACATCAGCCCAGACGACCACTTTGACGTGATGCCACGTCAGTCCAGACGACCACTTTGACGTGAAACCACGTCAGCCCAGACGACCACTTGGGCGCGAAGCCACGGCAGCCCAGAGGAAATGGAACCTGAGGTCTGCCGTGAAAGCAGACCATGAAGCACCAAAGACTATTTGTCTTCGTTTGATGAGGAAGAGGATGAAGATGAAGATGATGACGATGATGCTATGGAGATCCGTTTAGATGTGGATCGGTCTGTGACAGGGCTGTATGCACGTGCAGCAAGCTGCCTCATGGTTCCTTTTATGTACCGGCGTCGGCCACACTGTTGAGATGACGGCAGACACTGCAACACATGAATGGCACAGAGTGTATTTACTAGTCTAGTCTGGGGGAAAAGTGTTTCAGTAGGCTGTCCGGCCAAGAGAAGGGTAGTAGTCATCTCTCTCTCTCTCTCTCTCTCTCTCTCTCTCTCTCTCTCTGTATGTCTGTCTGCCCCTTTCTCCTTCTCCATCTCTCTCTCTCTCTCTCTGTATG
>JADBJO010000469.1:445315-447815 GCA_016801955.1 Conus betulinus | reverse complement strand
CACTTGTTTGCTCTTTGTGCTGTTGGGTGGGGAGTTATACACCTTCATTTGCAGTATTGTGGGAGTATAAATCACTGTGCTGTTTATCATTTGTTTGCCGTGTGTGCTGCTGGGCGGGAGTTATATACCTCATTTGCAGCACTGTGGGAGCATACATTACTGTAATTATGTTTATATATTGACCCTTACCTCCCTAACCCTCTCTCTCTCTAACATGACCCACACTCTACATACAATTCACTATGGAAACACAAAAGGCCAAAGGTGACCACCATTGTGTGCGCATTTCTTCGTTGACTGGTCAAAATGTGCGCACGTATTTCCGGTATTTGCGCAGCAAGGAAAGTGTAGACCTCTGCCAAGCTCGGCTGAGTTGCATCACGCATTCACAGCAGAATGTAACGGTTTCGCCATTGCACCCCAGTCTATCTTTTACCAAAATTTGTCAAAATTGGCTCAGAAGTGTTGGGGTTATCTTTCCGACAGACAGACAAACAAACCAACAGACGTATAAGTGTGTGTAAGTGTAACCTCCTTGGTGGAGTTACAAGGAGAGAGAAAAAAGCAAGTATATTATGAATTCATTTTACGATGGCTACACAAACGAAGCACAAATAATGGGCGAAGCACAACGGTACATTACAGGCACAGGGAAAAATACATAAGCTGATGTATTCAGTAGCATCCGGACGTAATGATGACGTCATGTTCCAAGCCCTGCGACATATTCTTCAGTGACAAAATTACGTCAACGTGACGCTGTGGTTTCACTCTCGTCCGTATGTACGTGTAATGAGACTGTGAACGCTTGTTTTTTCTAGCCTGGATTGAAAAAAAAAGGAGCACCCCCCCCCCCCCCCCCCACACACACACAAGACAATCCAAAGGGGTAGAGCTAACATAAAATGACTAGATAATAAATACACACTGTAAAAAGTCTCTGATCTTTTTTTTCTCTTGTCCTTAACGAATTATACAGGATCATTTAAGATATTGGTTAAAATACTTTGTGCGGTGTATAATAAACTGTCATGATGAGGACATGAATCGTTAGCGTGTACCAGTGACTACAGTAAATATTGTTGCTGTTGCTTTTTTAATGAAAAGAAAAACATGTTACATAAAAAATACCCATAAAGTATAAACATGATTAACAACAACAATGACAACAACAACAATGATAACAACAGCAGCAACAACAATGATAACAACAACAACAACAAACAATAATAATCATTATCATCATCATCCCACCTTGAAACAAAAATGTATATAAACACGATAACGTCTAAATTATATCGATTCACGTGTACGGCTAGCCAGACTTCAAAAGTCAAATACAATCGGGGACTTCCATCAATTGAAAAATTACCTCCCTTAGACAAGTAATGCCACTTCCCGTAATGGACGTTTTTTCGGATAACCTTAAGAAATCTATAGCCTACGACATGGTTAAAGGCTCAGACATCCTTTAGCACCTGAATGCAAATATACCTAGGAAGAGTTCTGATGCGACAGGATTCACTACAGAGAAACTAATCCTCTCCCACCACCCCATCCCTCTTCCCACCCCCCAACTCTCTTCACATACACACACACGCACGCACGCACGCACGCACGACGAACACACACACACACACACACACACACACAACACACACACACACACACACACACGCGCGCGCGCGCACAAACACACGCACGAATGCACACACACACACACACACACACACACACACATGAACGCGCACGAGCACACACACACACACACACACACACACACACACACACACACACACACACACACACACACACACACACACACACACACACACACACACACACACATGAATACACACACACATGAATACACACACACACATGAACACACACACACACACATGAATACACACACACATGAATACACACACACACACACACACACACACACACACACACACACACACACACACACACACACATCTCAGAGGACGGCTCAATGACAGCGGCCAGCACGTGTGTTTGTCCAGGTTGTCCAAACGTTTCCCATGTTGTCTGTGGGGACTGATCTCCGCGCTGTCCGCAACTGCCCCTAGAGTGCAGCTATTGTCTGGCGCCACCACCACTTACACCACCTCCACCTCCCCCCTCTGTGTCCCCCCCCCCCCCCCAACACACACCCCCTTCTCAGTCCCTCTTTTCCCACGTCTCTGTCTGTCTGTGTCTGTCTGTCTCTCTTTCTGTCTGTCTGTCTCTGTCTCCGTGTTTCTCAATGTCTCTGTTTGTCTATCTCTCTGTCTGATTTTCTGTCTGTGTGTTTTCTCCAGTCTCTTTCTTCACACTGCTTCTCTCTCTCTCTCTCTCTCTCTCTCTCTCTCTCTCTCTCTCTCTCTCTCTGTCTGTGTCTGTGTCTGTCTGTGTCTGTCTGTCTTTGTCCTTCCTCCTCCCGCCTAAGCCTCTTGCTCTTAATATATATTGTATTATTCATTGTGGATTGTTA
>JADBJO010000469.1:435315-442815 GCA_016801955.1 Conus betulinus | reverse complement strand
CAGATTTTTTTTTTTCCTTTTACTCCTTTCTTTTCTTTTCTTCTCCTTTTTTTCCTTTTTTGTTTTTTCAAATTTTCCTCCCTCCTCTCCCATTTTTCAAAGTTTTTCTTAACGGTTTAGGTTAGCGTTAAGGTAAAACTCGGTCAAGGTTAGGGGCAGGGTTAGGTTAGCTTCCTGCAGATGCGCAGAAGACAGAATTTCATACAACGTTTATTGACTGCCCCCATGGAAGTTGCTCGTTTTTCATTCTCCGAAGCACGCTTGTTGAGCAAAATGGCGGCTATTCTTGCGGGGGGGGGGGGGGGGGGGGGGGGGGGGGGGGGGTAGGGAGGGAGGGGGGGGGGGGGGTGTTTTCGGTTCCCCGATAGCTCACTCTTCAATTCGGCACTGTCGATAATCGCGAGGAAATCAAAACGGAACTGAGTGAACTGTATTACCTCCCAAATAACCAAATAAGGCAGGGTTAAATGAAATATATGAAGGTACATATAATCAAAAGCGACTGAGATGAAAGCCAAAAAGAAAGTTTTAACAATCTGTCGTCTCAGGCTCAGCTGCTCTCTCTTTAAAAATCCACCTTATCTTCATCACAAACCAGGTAATGTTGTCTATACGGGTAAAGATCAGAAAGATCTTTTCTAATAACATACTAGCATTTAGCCCCTTCCTCCTTTGCACCATAAGGGCAACATCATCTGACTGGACCGAATAAATTCTAATCCCACTGTCTTGCCTCCAGCAATAACATACATAACATCCGCCGGCACTTAAGACCTTCAATGTGACTAAACTAAAATCCCCTGGCACTTAAGACCTTCAGAGTGACTAACCTAAAATCCTCCGTCGCTTAAGACCTTTAGTGTGATTAACCTAAAATCCCCTGGCACTTAAGACCTTCAGTGTGACTAACCTAAAATCCCCTAGCACTTGAAACCTTCAGTGTGACTAATCTAAAATCCCCCGGCACTTAAGACCTTCAGTGTGACTAACCTAAAATCCCCTGGCACTTAAGACCTTCAGCGTGACTAACCTAAAATCCCCTGGCACTTGAAACCTTCAGTGTGACTAATCTAAAATCCCCCGGCACTTAAGACATTCAGTGTGACTAACCTAAAATCCCCTGGCACTTAAGACCTTCAGTGTGACTAACCTAAAATCCCCTGGCACTTGAAACCTTCAGTGTGACTAACCTAAAATCCCTCGGCACTTGAAACCTTCAGTGTGACTAATCTAAAATCCCCCGGTACTTAAGACCTTCAGTGTGACTTAAAATCCCCTGGCACTTAAAGACCTTCAGAGTGACTAACCTAAAATCCCCTGGCACTTAAGACCTTCAGTGTGACTAACTTAAAATCCCCTGGCACTTAAGACCTTCAGTGTGACTAACCTAAATCCCCTGGCGCTTAAAACCTTCAGTGTGACTAACCTAAAATCCCCCTGGCGCTTAAAACCTTCAGTGTGACTAACTGGTCACGCGATCAAGAGAAAGGGTCGGTTGAGATCGTGGAAGAACAGCACGGGAATTGAGATAAGAATGTCCACCAATCAGAGCAGCCGACAATTAAAGTGCCTGGAATAAGGGGGGGGGGGGGGGGGGGGGGGGGGGGGGGGGGGGGGGGGGGGGGGGGGGAGGAATCATGACGGTTCATAATTAGAAAAAGAGATTCCCCTTGTGTCTGCTAGCCCTAATATGTTTGTTCTTGTTCGGTTGAAAGATGGAGTGGATTTTAAAGGGAGGTTAGCTGACTCAAACACTAGGGCGTTTGGTTGTTTTTCTTTCCTTTTTCATTAACGTGTGTGGCGGGCTGTGTGATTCGCCAAAGTCCGCAAGCTTTCACTCGATTGGCGCGGCTTAAGATCTCAGTTCAAATGGTAATTCCTTCTTTCTTGACACCGTTCTAAAAAAAAAAATCCTTATCATAGATAAAGTCTGGCAAGAGGAATGGAACTCACAGGTGGATAGCAAAAACTGTTCAAAATCCGTCCAAACCTAAAAGAGTTTTTTTACCCTGTTCCCGAGGCGGCCTTAAAGAAGAAAAAACAGTCTTGTGCTGTTTGCATACAGGCCACTCCTTTTACATCCATTCTGATCTTTTAAAAGATGAAGAAGAAGCTCCGTGGTGCATTCCATATCAGGTACAACTCACAGTGAAACGTATTCTTTTTAGAATGTGTGGGACTTGCATGATGTGAGACATAAGCATTTGACATAAAAACTTTGTTGACAGATATCCCAGTTGATGTGATCTTTGAATTTCTGAAAGAGATCAACATTTTTTATCTGATCTAAGAATTTACAGAAGAGAGATATTTAACAAAATTTCCGGCGTGTTTTAGGAAGATGTACTTTAAAGTGTTGTGTGAATGAGTTTTTGTTTGTTTGTTTTGTTTTGTTAAACTATTTGTGAGTTGACTTCAACGCGGTCACAGTCCCGACATGGCCTGTTGCGGTCGGCAGGGCGGCAGCCACATTACCTAACCTTACTATCAGTAGAGTTGATGACGAAGATGATGACGAAGATGCACTGAAGTTTTCTTTTGGTTTTCAGACAAGAATGTTAGAGCTGTATGCTTTCCTTCACAAGATACGTTATGTAAACCACGCAAGACCGAGAGATACAGACGCCTGCGGTGCTGGTCCAGGAATGGGAAGAATGCTGTGAAAGAGGAATCCATGGAACGCAAAAATCGCCAGTGTGGTTCCAGCCCTCCCGATAAAGTCTGTAATAGGCGCTTGCTTTTGAATGTCATTTACAGCTGGAAACAAGTACGATGATTGTCTGATGGATTGGGGATTTCATTCTAGGACGCCGTCACCTGCTACCGTGGCAGTCCTGACATTTTCCACTGATTCTTTGAAATTGTAGACAAGTCGATTTGTTGTGTGCTTTTCGGGAATGAAAAGTAGCGTTAGTTAACTCCAATGCCTCCCCCCCTTCCCTTTCTCTGTCACTGTATGTCTGTCCGTCTCTGTCTGTCTGTATGTCTGTCTTTTTCTCTATGTCTGTGTGTCTCTCTGTCTCTGTCTCTCTCTGTTCTGTCTCTCTATGTCTGTGTCTCTGTCTGTCTGTGTTTCTCTGTCTCTCTCTGTGTCTGTCTCCCTCTGTCTGTCTCTGTCTCTCTCTGTCTCTCTCTATGCCTCTCTCTGTCTGTCTGTCTGTCTTCCTGGTTTAGATTACATATGAACTTCAGAACACACATGATGTGTGAAAGGCGTTTTTGTGTGCAAAATACGTTATGCCTTGCTTCCTTTTTTCTGTTAAAAATTTTTCACGTGACACAGTGACATGCATGGTATATGTTTCTTGATTTCTTTTCTCTAAGTATAATTTACTGTAACAGTTGGAAGTGAAAAAAGACCCTTTCCGTGACACAGAACAAGAATTAAAAAAAAAAAACACCCATAAACAAAGCAGCTAATAGCCATGCCTCAGTTCACCCGAAAGCACCGCGTTCCACAGAACTCCAGGAAGCATAGGAGCTCAATGAAAATCAATTATTTGACGTCATAATGCATAGAGGCATGATCCATCAACAACACAGATCAACAACATAAAATGATTGTGATTCATAGTTTGATGAAATTACTGAATGTCTGGGAGAGAGAGAGAGAGGAGAGAGAGAGAGAGAGAGAGAGAGAGAGAGAGAGAGAGAGAGATTCAAATCTTTTATTCACAAAGGCCAAAATCTCTGAGAATATACATTGTGAATCTAGAACATACATTATAAATCATTTCACTAACTGATCTTGGAATTCTTTTTATGTTTATGTATGTATGTATATATATATATATATATATATATATATATATATATATATATATATATATATATATATATATATATATATCATACTTGAATGCTTTATACAAATACATAGCAAACTGTTTAGCCATGTTTTCATTTGATGATGACATTAACAAGGTTAATTTGAAAAGGCAAGGATTATTGAAATACTTTCTTGAGAGGAATTTCTCTCTAAGTTCGTTTAAAACTGGACAAGCCAATACAAAATGAACTTCATCCTCTTTAGCATTTTCATTCTCACCCTTACTCTCTCAGCTTTTCTTATTACCTCTGTTATCTAATTCTAACAGCATTCAACATATTTGATAATGGAATTCAAATATATGGGAAATCTAGCCATATACCAAATCATTTAGCGTTTGCAATTATACACCGAAAAATTTCTTCAAAGCAAAAGGATTAATCTTCTCACAAGGTATAGCAGCAGCAGCAGCAGCAGCAGCAGTAGCATCAGCTCTGTACTGTACCACAGGTTGAACTTGGCCCTCAAACTTCAGAAACAAAGTAAGGGAATTGTTATTTATTAGCAGCATTCCGTCGGGAGCCGACGAAGACGATGGGGTGTGCCATCAGCGATGACGATGACAGCGCATGTGACTCGGCATCCCGAAGCTGGAAGCACACAGGTGCCTACAGATGACACATCGATGGTCTGTGAGTTTGGAACTGAGGAGGACGAGGCCCTGTGTCGTCTGTCCCTTGCTGCGGCGAGGCGCAGTCTTCTGTCCTCTTCGAAGGCAGCTGTTGCTTTGAAGGTGAGGGACCTCCAAGATGATCTGTCCAGCAGCAAGGTTTCGAGTTCGCAAGGCTGGATGCCACATCATCTGAGACTACTCTTAAAGGTATCTTTGTATCTCAGTTTGGGCCTTCCCTGTCGGCGTGAGCGTTGCTTGAGCTCACCCTACATCAGCTGTCTGGGGAGGCGGCTGTCGTCCATTCTGATGGTGTGCACAGCCCAGCGTAGCTGAGGCTTCAGCAAACACTGACTCCATGCTTGTCAAGACAGCCTTGTCCTACACCTCTTGGTTTGTGACTTTGTCATGCCAGCAAATGCCCATAATCATGCGCAACGATCATGTATGGAACTATTCTAGCTGCTTGATCTGCTTTCGATACAGGGTCCACGTTCAAATTCATACCGTAGTGAAGACAGGACTACAGCCTTGTAGATCTTAAGCTTCGTAGACAGTATTAAGCCTTTCTGCTGGAGGACCTTCACTCTGAATCTTCCGAGGGACTGGCTGGCTCTCTGGATCCTGACATGATCTTTTTGTCCAGTGAACCATCTGCAGAGATGACGCTGCCCAGATACTTGAAGCTCTCCACACACTTCAGCTGGACTCCGTCAATGGTAATGGCTGGCTGGGGCGTGGCTGTGTTAGGGGCGGCTTGGATCAGGACCTCCGTTTTCAGCAATGACCATTTCCTTAGTGTGCATAGGAACGCATTTTTCGCTCGACTGGTGAAATCGAAGCAAGCAAAGACAAACGCAAACGTATTGAGAGAGAGAGAGAGAGAGAGAGAGAGAGAGAGAGAGAGAGAGAGAGAGAGAGAGAGAGGAGAGAGAGATTACACGACACTACACATGACACGACACGGCACGACACGACACGGACACGGCACTACACGGTACACGACACTACACTTTCACGACACGACACGACACGACACACGACACGACACGACACGACGACGACACGACACTACACTACACTACACTACACTACACTACACTACACTACACACTACACTACACTACACACTGCTCGGCAGCTGGAAGGTAGTGTCTTTTGCCTGTGGGCTCTGCAGTCATGAAGTACGGGCTGGTACACCCACGCGGATACTATTTTAAGGCTGTTATGAGTTGCATCCTGTAGTCTGATTTACCTCTGTTCAGGAGCAGTTATGTCCCTTGATATCTTAATGGAGTATCCTGCGCGTGCCTGTACCCATCGTCAACACAGCGCAGGCCTCCAAGGGTGGTGAGGACTGCTCAACAGGCGGGTGAAGACAGTGCTTCTCTGGGTCCTCCCCAGCACCTTGGGTGTTGCTTTTTCTTTTCCACTACACTACACTACTACACTACACTACACTACACTACTAGTAGGAACAATGTCCCTATGGGGATGACAGGGTAACGTCCCCCTGAAATTGTGATCTTTCTTTTTTATTTTACAGTTCGTAAGTTGTTACCGAAACTTACGACTGACTTTCAATAGAGATCTACTACAATAAAGGAGAACATGGATAAAAATGCGCACAGTTCTCTTGCTGTTAGTTAGGTATCCTGTCTTGTATTGCAACTTGTCAAACGTAAAAAACGTACCCACAGTGCTGTAACGTGTTGAACTGTACGGTACCCGTACCTGTACACGTACCATACCGTAACCGTGCCCTTACCCGTACTGTACCGAACTATACCCGTACCGTACCGTACCATACCGTGCCGTACCGTACCGTATCTTTACCCGTACAGTACCGCACTGTACCATGTGGTATCATACCGTACGATGTCGTACCAAACGCACCGTACCGCACTATACCGTACTGTGCTGTACAGTACGTACCCGTACCCCTACTGCAGTGTACCGTCCCCGTACCAATACTCGTATTGTGCACCGTACTGAACCTGTCTGGTTCAGTCTATCACCTGTGTGTATGGTTCAGTCTATCACCTGTGTGTATGGTTCAGTCTATTGCCTGTGTGTATGGTTCAGTCTATCGCCTGTGCGTATGGTTCAGTCTATCGCCTGTGTGTATGGTTCAGTCTATTGCCTGTGTGTATGGTTCAGTCTATTGCCTGTGTGTATGGTTCAGTCTATCGCCTGTGCGTATGGTTCAGTCTATCGCCTGTGTGTATGGTTCAGTCTATCGCCGACAGCTTGTGCATGGCGTGTCAAGGTCATAGGGTATAGAGGCGTGTCAAGGTCATAGGGTATAGATTGACCTGCTCCAGGTGATTGAGGTGATTGGCCTTCTGGCGTCAGCTGGGCAAATAGGTCCACCTTGTCACGCCACGCGTCAGGTCGGTCGGTCCGTTGCGGGTTGTTGTTTACGAGACTAGATGATGTGTGTAGACTCGTAAGTCTTGGTGAGATGTGTGTGTGTGTGTGTGTGTGTGTGTGTGTGTGTGTGTGTGTGTGTGTGTGTGTGTGTGTGTGTGTGTGTGTGACCTAGAAGAACACTTATGTTATTCACTTTTGGAATAAGAATTAGCACTAATGGCACTACATATATGTTAATCGAAATGTAGTCGTTGAGACATGGTAATGGGTGATATCTCTTATTTCTAATTCATCAGTTAATAACGTGGGGGCACCATTACAACTTTGTTCTGGGTTCCAGAACGCTCAGCTGACGTGGCAATAACTTAGGTGATCTTTATGCGAAGGAAGCCGCAAGAAATACATTCGATATTTTGAACAGTGATGTCCCTCTTTCTTCATCTGAAGCTGTTGACATTCTCACAAGTTCAATCTGGAACATAAGACAGAAACAACACATCGAAGATTCAGCTCGGAAGCACAGACAGGATATGACTAATCCAACAAGGAAATGTTTTAATCTCCCAGGGTGAGTCTCAAGCCGTAACCTTATAATAGGCTGCGGGTTAATGGATGACTATGCAAGTATCAAATCCGGCACCTGCTTGCGTATGTGGTCAGATTCTTGATATTGCTCACCTTTTATTTG
>JADBJO010000469.1:415315-417815 GCA_016801955.1 Conus betulinus | reverse complement strand
ATGGCAGCTCCACCCTAGCAAGTCTCCGCAACCATCAGTAGTCACAACATCACCACCGGCTAATCGGACGGGGATGAAGGACGACGACAGAGTGAGGCGCAGCTGTCGAGACCCAAACGATGACGATGACTGAAGCTTACAGATGATGAAGACTGAAGACTAATAACAATGGAGACTGAAGATGATTGGAGATCACCAACCGATGAAAGTGTAGAGAGTGCACTACCTATCACAAAGTGTGTGTATGCAGTAGTTTAACTATCCCTACGTGTGACCCTACCACAGTAAACAACCTTGCAGTCACAGAGTCGCAGGCTGGAAGCTGGCGGTGAGGACACACGTGACCCGGACAGGTCACGCACGTAGGACTCTCCTCCAAATGGCAGACGCAGGCGGCAGGTGACACCACACCCACACCCCTCGCGGCCTCACTTAGCACCCACCCAAGGTCGGTTCCACCTCGGACTGGTACGGGTGGTGGGCGCGTCAGAGCCAAGCCAAGGCAGAAGTCAGGCGACCATCAGAGCAGACATCACAGCGGATGACAGACAGCTGCCAGGGTAGATCCAGTGAAAACCAGGAACGACAGCCCAGGCAGGAGTCAAAGGCGGAAGCCAGGGCGGTCTGTCAGCACCTACAGTTACAAAACGTCCTTATAACTACACAGTACCGATACTGGTTTAACGCCACTTAACCCAGCCCACTGCTGTTCCTACCAGAGTTTTTGACTAGCAGTCGTAAATGTTATCGGTCCAGACAACAGTTTTTTTTAAATCACCAGAGTTCATTTGCACATGGGGCTGAGTTTGTATTTCTCCATAATATGTACCCCCTCCTCATACAACGCGACTATAAAGGTGGACCATGCTCACACCAGTGGCACACTAATCAAAAACCAATATTGTCACCAGCAAAGTAATAAGACTGACCAGTCGGACATTAACAGCACAAGGTCTGTCTTAATGCCATGGACGATTTTAACAGCATACTATAGCTCTTGTTCACATACAATTCTATCACTACTAAACCATTAATAGAACAACAGAACAGTCGACAGTATTCCCTCTATATTTGGTACCGAACTAGAATAGGCAAACCCGTATCGACCTCAAATCTCCATTTTTAAAGTCGTATTGACAAATGCCTGTGGTAATACTCTCTCAATCTTAAGTTACATCCCCATCAACACTAAATCACTTGTTAAAAACAAAAAAAAATGTAAAAAAAAAAACATGACCGCATAAACATTTCCTCACAACCAAACATGGGATAGCACATCACATATCATAGCACCGCACATGAAAACTATTCATATACATAACAATTAACATCCCTGCACTCACTTTATAATAAGTATTATTCTTAACCCAAGATACCCTTAAGCTACCCCCTCTATAATACCCAACCTTAACCTAACTATTGTATACGCTACTAAAGTATCCATAAGTTACCCCTACCCTCATCATACCCACCCCCTCCCTTTACCTACCCCTTTTATAATTACCATAGCAAGCCAACTAGGACTACACTCTACATCACCCTGTTCCCTACACCTTATATAAGTGAACCTACACATACGTACGTTTACGCGTCTGCTCCAAAAAGAATGTACGGAAGTATTTTTAGTTACGCGCGACCCGCTTTTCTTACTTCACGATTCAGGCGGCCCTTACCAAGCACATGTGGCGTTTAACCATTCGCACGACATATACGACGCCGCACAAACAATACCATTTCACCCCCCCATCTTTCCTCCATCACGGAATAACCACAATAAGCGCCACACCCGAGATATTATGGTTTGCACCTTCACAAATGTGACCAAACAACGCCGTAGCTTCACCTTAAATACATAACCGCCAATTAACGGCACAACTTCCCCCAGTCTATACATTATTTACATGGTCACGATCGTTACCACCTTCCACTCCTCACATCCCATATAACCTCACCTGGAACAGAAAAAAACAGCACACACGACACCTGGAAGCAGGACCCGACCTTGAAGACCTCCGTCTCCCTCACAGGACGGTCGACCCCCAGGACAGGACAGGACACCCGCGCTGCAGTGTACCAGTGGACGCCTCTGCACACACTGCTCAGCGTAAACTGCAGACGGCACACCGAAACAGAGAAATAAACACTCGGAAGCCAAGCCAACACACAGTTGACGAGAGCTCACCGTGACACCCTACCAAGCGAGGTTGCAAGAGTGTCAGATACCATACTGCAACCGCCGAACCTTCGCAGACGGTTCCAGGAGTCGAAACTGATGAGAGAAGCCAAGCTAGCATCCCAGTCGACAAACTGACCACAGCTCACCAGCTTCCCTCAACCAATAGACAACAACAACAACAAGCTGACCCTCACGGTGATCATGGTCACACACACGTGAACATCGCACCCACAGACCTTCTCGCCTGGACTTACCTCCCTTAGCACGCAAGCCAGAATTACAACGGGCTACACGCCTCAACGACAAAAATGCAACGGCGTCTTG
>JADBJO010000469.1:402815-412815 GCA_016801955.1 Conus betulinus | reverse complement strand
GCCCGGGAATCTGGGGCTTTAAAGTGGGAAATTGCTCTGATTTATAAAAGATCTGTCTTGTTCTGAAGTTTCCACATACTGGAAAAAAAAAACAATCAGGTGCAACACTAAGTTCCTGCTTTTCGGTTGTAATCAGTGCCCAGTTGTGTCGTGACCTAGCCTTAACATCCTGAAAACCACGCTGTGCCCTGTCAGTGCCCAGTGCCCAGTTGTGTCGTGACCTAGCCTTAACATCCTGAAAACCACGCTGTGCCCTGTAGTCAGTGCCCAGTTGTGTCGTGACCTAGCCTTAACATCTTAACATCCTGAAAACCACGCTGTGCCCTGTAGTCAGTGCCCAGTTGTGTCGTTGTGACCTAGTCTTAACATCCTGAAAACTACGCTGTGCCCTGTAGTCAGTGCCCAGTTGTGTCGTGACCTAGCCTTAACATCCTGAAAACCACGCTGTCCCGTTCTTGTTTACGCATCACTTGATGGTATAGGCCTTGTGATAAAAAAAAAAAATCCATGGATTTCTCTTAACGACTTGTGCGCTTGCGCATTAATCACGTTTCGATGTTTGATGTCCCGGTTTCCCTTTTTTCCCCCCTCTGAACCCGCCAGAACAGCGTTTAGGCGGAGGGATTAAACATTCTGAGGATGTGAATAATGGCTCTTCACGCATTACAAAGCTTTCCACCACTGACCAGAATGGAATCGTAGGCTTGAGGCTTTCACGCTTGTCGAGCCTCCTCGCCGTCACGGAGACAAAGAGCCATTTTTCTGGTCTTCATTCCGTGCCTACGCGTAGCGGCCTCGATCAATACAGGCAGGGAGAGGGGGTGGTGGGAGTGGTGGCGGTTAAGGAGGGTGGGCCGGGTGGAGGGGGATGTGTGCTCGGATGTCATGGATGGTCCAGGAGTGCCATGCGAAGATTTCAGCTTCACAAACCATAGTTCCTTTTCTACGTGACAGAAAGTCGCTGAGACCGTGTTCACACGAAGGTGACGAACATTATGACTGATGATTGCTATGTACATGTGAAAACGACTTAATATCACGCGAAAACGGTTATTTCTTGTGAAAACAACTGATAATCACAGAGGGAAAGGTTATTTCTGGGAAAAAACAACTGATTACCCCGTGAGAATATCCGTTTCGGCTGATATTAGTCACGCGAGAATACCATTTTAACGTGCGAGTTATTAAGTGACAGTAGCTGTTCTCCTTCGGAAGACAGCCTTTATCCTTGAGGGAAATAGCAAACAGAGAGAAAAACAGGTATTAGCCTCACGACCACAACTATTTTCCTTGGGATCACAACTGCCTTCCTTGGTTTTTTTTTTTTTATGTGATAATTATAACTGTTTCCCCTGTGTTCCCCGAAGATCACAATTGTGCCCCCAGTTTTCTTCGGGATAATGACTGTTCTCTTGTTTTCTTGTGGCATTAAATCGAGGAAATCGTTGTTAGCAGCAGAGAAAATACCTATCACCGCTAATACAACTTTAACATAGAAAACTGTCATGATCTCGAGGATGACAACTATTTACTTATCATTGTTTTCTATGGGGAAAATAACTGTTTTCCCCACGAAAAAAAAAAGTTGTGATCCCTAGGATAACATTATTTTCCAGTTTCCCTCGGGAAGACGCTTTTGATCAGAAAGAAAACAACAATTATTTTAGGGACAACTGTTACGATCTTCATGTACAACAGCATGACACTGTGAGAACTGTTTCCAGGAAAAAACAGCTGTTATTGCCTTATGAAGCCAGAATGCTGCCACGTAAGATTTCATTGGCTGTTCCCGCCAAACGCCGGTTTTGAATCTGAATCCGAGTTCGGTGGTAGCCCGTGCGTTTGTGAGTTATGCTAACAGCGTAGGATCATCATATCGTTTTTGGAATGTGAATGTAGAGAGAAAGAAGGGGGAGAGAGAGAGAGAGAGAGAGAGAGAGAGGGGGGGGGGGGGGGGGGGAGGCACGGCATAATGTTATGGCCGAATATGCGACCGAAAGAAATCCCCATGGGGTGATTATTTCTTAAAAAAAAAAAAAAAAACAGGTTGTCATTTCATGTTGGATCGTTCTTGGCGGTGGCATGCCGTATTGCTTCAATCAGGCATCGGGTGCTCCGCAGTTTTAAAGAAAGAATCGGCATTCAGGACTGATCCAGATCGTTAGTCGCCACTTGCCATCGCGAGCAAAAAAGTACGAGAATGTCCGCAACGAAATCGCCCTAACGAGGAGGAGAATCCCGACTGCTCGGTGGACCATTAATCAGAAGACGCGTGAGCGCGCACGCGCACACACGCTCGTTTGTGTGTGTATGTGTGTGTGTGTGTGTGTGTGTGTGTGCGTGCGTGCGTGCGTGCGTGCGTGCGTGTGTGTGTGTGTGTGTGTGTGTGTGTGTGTGTGTGTGTGTAGTTTTAGTTTTAGGTGTGTGTGTGTGTGTGTGTGTGTGTGTGTGTGTGTGTGTAAATTGTTAGTTGGATGCCATTCAGTATGACTGTTACTGGACAGCGAGGCGGCGATTCCTCTTCAGCTGAAGAGAGAAACATCGTTAGATTCTGATCAGAGCCATGCGTCGCTGTTTCCCCTGCCGAGCAACGAAGCTTCGCCATTCTCTAGTTATTTTCGCTGCGTGAAATTTCAGTTTACAGCAGAGTGTAAGGTCATTAGTTTGAGATAGGCGGAAGTCCGCAAACAGCAGAGATCGTTGAAAACCGACACCACTGCTCGCTCCTTGTTGACCCATGTCAGGGCTTCTTCCAAGGATGTACACCCGCACGCTCATTCACCTCACAGTGTAGAAACAACAGCTTTTCCCATGATAGCATTTGTACGTATCAGCATAGACGCTGTAACACTCAAGCCCTGTCACTTTCTATTTGGGACCAGTAAAATGGGGTTACCGTGCAGTGAATGCGTCTTCTTCACACGAGGCGCTGCAGGACGGAGGGGAGAGAACTCTAATGCAGGCCCACATCCTTTTTGCCGCTGCTTCCTTCTCCATCAACCAATCGAAACACGGAGACACGGGGCCCATTTTTCATGCCTTGCCTAGGCGCCGGGATCGATAACGACCCGGGCATGTCCGGTTGGGGCCCCGTGGGCCGTCTTGGGGACTGACTGCAGCTGAGGGGGAGGTCGCGGGGAAGTGGGGGTTCGATCTCTCCTTCTCTTGTGTGCAACTGAAGAGGGGACCGGAACTGTCGCTGGGCTGATGGTGCGGCCCATTGAAGGTTGGCTGGTTGGTTGGTTGGTTGGTGTGTTAGCGGCGGTATAGATCTAGATAGGAATACTAGGAAGAAGATGAGGAAATTAGAATGGAAACCCTTAGAAGAGAGAAGAGCTTTTATCAAACTTAATACCTCCTTCAAAGGCAGAGCTAAACTAGTTGATATCCCAATGGAACAACTAGTATTGAATAAAATAGCACCAGGAGTGGCGGTTGATCAATCTTATGCCATACCTGCATCAAATATTGACAGCCACTTACATTCGTTTTATCCTATATAGTTCTGTACGGCTGTGGAACTCACTGCCGGGTGCCCATCAAGATTGCCACAAATGCAGTCTCATTCAAGAATCAAATTGATACGACAGTCTTGAGATCTGCATACTGACTGATTTTTCTATTTTAACTTCCCCAGAAATTTTATGGTTACCTGGGGCCTGAACTTGGCCATTGCTTGTAACTTTTTGAATATGTGTGTGCGACCCTTTGTTGCCAGATTTCGCTCCAGGGGCCAACAGGCTGAGTCGCACTTATTTTATTTCATTTTATTTTACTTTTTAACATGCGCGCTGGTGACCTACTCGTTTTTGAGTGAACCAGTCTTTTAGGAAGAAGAAGAGAAGAAGGTCCCGACGGCGGGGACTTGAGGCGCTTGGGAATTCAGTTATCACTTTTTGTGTGCTTTGTGACGTGTTATGAAAGTGAAAGGTACTTCAGAGGGAGAGGGGAGGGGGACGTGGGTGGGCTCCGAGGTGTGGAGAGCCGAGCCGTAGCAGCAGCAGAAGAGAGAGAGAGAGAGAGAGAGAGAGAGAGAGAGAGAGAGAGAGAGAGGGGGGGGGGGGGGGGGGGAGGGAGGAAGGGAGAGTTTGCGTTCACCGGTAATTATCGCTATTTTAGCCGTTGACGAAATATCGACAAAAACTATTGACCACCGGCGCTATGTACCAATACGTGTTTCCATTTGGCCTGATGTTAACAGTGAGAAATCAGACTGTCGTCTTGTTGACAGCGAGAAATCAGACTGTCGTCTTGTTGACAGCAAGAAATCAGACTGTTATCTTTGTTAACAGCGAGAAAGCAGACTGTCGTCTTGTTGACAGCGAGAAATCAGACTGTCGTCTTTGTTAACAGCGAGAAAGCAGACTGTTGTCTTTGTTAACAGCGAGAAATCAGACTGTCGTCTTTGTTAACAGTGCGAAATCAGACTGTTGTCTTTGTTAACAGCGAGAAATCAGACTGTCGTCTTTGTTAACAGTGAGAAAATCATACCGTTGTCTTTGTTAACAGCGAGAAAATCAGACTGTCGTCTTTGTTAACAGTGATAAATCAGACTGTCGTCTTTGTTAACAGCGAGAAATCAGACTGTCGTCTTTGTTAACAGTGAGAAATCAGACTGTCGTCTTTGTTAACGGCGAGAAATCAGACTGTTGTCTTTGCTAACGGTGAGAAATCAGACTGTTGTCTTTTTAACAGTGAGAAATCATACCGTTGTCTTTGTTAACAGTGAGAAATCAGACTGTTGCCTTTGTAGTTGACTGCTGATATGAGCAGGCTACCGGTTTTTTTTGTTGTTGTTGGCTTATTTGCTTGTTTATTGGTCTACCTGTCATTGGCTTCACCGAGTTTGACCGTACCGGTTTTAAAAGTGTTGGTCTACCTGTCATTGGCTTCACCGAGTATGCCGTACCGGTTTTAAAAGGGTTGGTCTACGTCATTGGCTTCGCCGAGTTTGCCGTACCGGTTTTAAAAGGGTTGGTCTACCTGTCATTGGCTTCACCGAGTTTGCCGTACCGGTTTTAAAAGGGTTGGTCTACCTGTCATTGGCTTCGCCGAGTTTGCCGTACCGGTTTAAAAAGGTTGGGTCTACCTGTCATTGGCTTCGCCGAGTTTGCCGTACCGGTTTTAAAGGGTTGGTCTACCTGTCATTGGCTTCGCCGAGTTTGCCGTACCGGTTTTAAAAGGGTTTGGTCTACCTGTCATTGGCTTCGCCGAGTTTGCCGTACCGGTTTTAAAAGGGTTGGTCTAGGTTGTCATGGACTTCGCCGTGTTTGCCGTCCCGGTTTAAAAGTGTTGGTCTACCTGTCATGGGCTTCGCCGAGTTTGCCGTACCGGTTTTAAAAACAAACTGGCGTGATCACCAGGTAGCACGCTAGCGGAAGTACGCCGACATCTGAGATCCTAAAGAAAAGAGAAAATAAAACCGCGCGAGCGTTGCTTGACGTTGCCTAACATCATTGCACGTTCCAGTGGTGGCAGTAGGGTGTTTCCCTCAGAACTGACAGCCATTGCTGACGCTGTCCTGCACATACTTCGCATCTTATCACAATTGACAAACCGGTTTTTTTTTTTTAAAAAAACCTGTAACGTTGTGTATGCATGCGTAGAGAAATGCAGAGTTTCATCTATTCATTTATTTAATGATTTCTTTTAGTGCTTTTGTTTTCGGTTTATTTATTTATTTATTTATTCATCTATTTATCTGTTGATTTATGTTAGTGCTTTTGTTTTCGGCCCAGCAAGCAGTCTTTGAAAGGCCGCACAGTGAAGATGTGTCAGCGTGCTGTTGTTAATGGGTCGTCAACAACAGAGCGTTGCACGTGCAGAGTGGCGGGAGCGGCAGCACGTGACGGCCAACAGCGCTTTACCGCTTGTTCTCCAGCATGGGAACCCGGCAGGGAGTCTGTCAGAAGCTCTTTTTTTGTTTGTTTGTTTTCTCTTGTTCAGTTTATTGATGGGCCCACAGTACCGCCATCACCACATGGGGCGACCGGAGCCTCGTTGTGGGACAGCCGACGTTCTTTCTTAAATCGATGGAGGCAGGAGAAGACAACTCCACCGCCCTCCAACACTGCCAGAACGATTTATCACTGGAGTTTTGGTTTTGTATTAGTTTATTTGTTTGTTCGTTTACTTATTTATTTGTATATTTATGTATTTATTTATTTATTTATTCATGCATGTATGTTCGTTTACTTATTTATTTGTATCTTTATGTATCTGTTTATTCATTCTTGTATTCTTGTATTAATTCATTTATGTATTTATTTATCTATCTATTTATTTATTCTTAAATAAGGTTTTCTGCAATAAGGTATACTCAGGTTCGGATTAAGGGGCTTAGGTCTAGATCAGTTCATAGTTTGGGTCAGGGTGGGGACGTGGTTGGGGTTGGGGTTGGGTTAGAGCTAAGGTCAAGTGTTCCGGAAATTGAGCAGTCTTCCGGTGGTCTTATCACAGTTCCCTTCTCTAATGCACAAACACGCCGCCCTCCTTGGACGGTCCTGGACTCCGGCCAAGGAGGGGGTGAGGGTGGGGTGGGGGAACGAGGGGGACGGGGTGGGGGTAGGGGGGGGGGGCAGTCTGCAATCCTCTGCTGCGAGGGGCAATGGTTGTCATCCCTCCTGTCCCCTACCGCCTCCCTCTCTTTCTCCTCCGCCCGGCCACAGAGTTAGGACGACAACTGCCCGGTCTATGGCATGGCTGATGACTAGTTTAGCGTGATAAGGACAGGGGATGGGGGTAGAGGTGGGGGGGGGGGGGGGGGGGGGGGGGGGGGACACCGGCCGGTCGGTCGGGGCGAGGGTGGGGGTGGGGTGGGGGACACCGGCCGGTCGGGGCGAGGGTCAGCTTGGAAATGAAATTTATTCCCTCCTGTCCCCTTTCTTTTTTTTTTTTCGCCAGCGAGTTGATGGTTCCATCCCTGACTACTAGTCCGCCCGTTTTTAAAAAGGATGACTCCAAAAGTGCTGACGCGATTAAAAAAAAAAAAAGAGAAGCTGGGGGGAAAAGGTGGTAGGTGGTCCAAGGATGAAGCCGTTGAATTTTGGTTGCGGTCTGTGGTTCGGATCCCGATGAAATCGTGGATCCAGTGGTGGAGGTCTGTGCTCACTTCCGGTGCCTTCCTCTGTGTGTGTGTGTGTGTGTGTGTGTGTGTGTGTGTGTGTGTGTGTGTGTGTGTGAGTGTGTGTGTGTGTGTGTGTGTGTGTGTGTGTGTGTATGTGTGTGTGTGTGTGTGTGTGTGTGTGTGTGTGTGTGTGTGCGTGTGTGTGTGTGTGTGTGTATGTGTGTGTGTGTGTGTGTGTGTGTGTGTGTGTGTATGTGTGTGGTGTGTGTGTGTGTGTGCGCGCGTGCGCGTGTGTGTGTGTGTGTGTGTGTGTGTGTGTGTGTGTGTGTGAGTGTGTGTGTGTGTGTGTGTGTGTGTGTGTGTGTGTGTGTGTGTGTGTGTGTGTGTGTGTGTGTGTGTGTGTGTGTGTGTGTGTGTGTGTATGGTGTGAGTGAGTGTGTGTGTGTGTGTGTGTGTGTGTGTGTGTGTGTGTGTGTGTGTGTGTGTGTGTGTGTGTGTGTGTGTGTGTGTGTGTGTGTGTGTGTGTGTGTGTGTGTGTGTGTGTGTGTGTGTGTGTGAGTGTGTGTGTGTGTGTGTGTGTGTGTGTGTGTGTGTGTGTGTGTGTGTGTGTGTGTGTGTGTGTGTGTGTGTGTGTGTGTGTGTGTGTGTGTGTGTGTGTGTGTGTGTGTGTGTGTGTGTGTGTGTGTGTGCGCGCGCGCCTGCGTGTGTGTGTGTGTGTGTGTGTGTGTGTGTGTGTGCGTGTGTGTGTGTGTGTGTGTGTGTGTGTGTAAAGAGAGAGAGAGAGAGAGAGAGAGAGAGAGAGAGAGAGAGAGAGAGTGTTTGATTAATGTGACGTAATGTGAACGTCTATTCGTCAAAGAAAGAAATGGGGATGAACGTTGAACCGGAGGTAGAAGGAGAAGGAGGGAAGGAAAGATGTAAGGGTTGGATGTAGAGGGTTGGAGGGAGAGAGAGAGAGAGAGAGAGAGAGAGAGAGAGAGAGAGAGAGAATCTGGCGACGTGTGTTACCCATCTGTCAGGCATGTCAAAACATTGTTTTGACGGTCTGTCAAGCAGGCTTTTGTTGTATTATAACTATTTTGTTTCATTTAAATCATTTCAACCAGTGGTATTGAACACTGAAAAAGAGAAAGAAACCAAGGACTTATGGGCGAAATTTCAGAATTTGAGAAACAAACACACAACAACAAGAAACACACACACACGCACGCACGCATGCATGCACGCACGCATCACGTACGCACGCACTCGAACCCGAACATTCATCTCACAGTGCGTATTGGGGAAAAAAAAGCAAGCACACTTAATTATTTCTGCACATCGTTTCGACTGATTAGGAAATCTCCCAATGTCTGTTGATTGTAAAATTCGCACAGTGAGAAGAGAAATTAAAGTAATAAAATTCGCACAATGAGAAGAGAGATTAAAATCATCAGAGGCTGTTTTTTTGAACAAGGAACTTAATTAGTTGAAGTACTTTGTGAAGTAACATAATAGAAAAGGAATGAAACGAGATAACGTTTTGGAAAAACAAAACACAACACAACAAAACAAAACAAAACAAAAAAAACAACACCAACAAAAAAACATCACCAACTCCACCACCACCACGACAGCACAGTCATACAAAAAAAACCCAAACAGACAAAACAAAAAGAACAAAAACAACAGGAACAACAACAACAAAAAAACACACTCCACAAAAGGACAATATCAAACAAAAGTCTTGGAAAACAAATGAAAACAATGGAAATTGAAGTAAAATGCAAAGTGAAACATGATCGTAAAAGATGCTGATTCGATTGAAAAGAGAATGCAGCACAATTTAAAAAGATGATAAGTCGATATTAAAAAAAAAAGCAAGCAACCTCATTGAAATTGATTAAAAACTCGATTGAAGAATGATTGAGACAAGATTGAAAATCATGGAAACTCGATGGGAAAAAGCGAATGAGGCCACGTTGAAAATGAGGAAATGTCGAATGGACAAACAACCATTAAGCGAATTACACAAGACTGAAAACAGTAAGGAAAAGTCGAATGGAAAAACATCAACCAACAAACAAATCAATCAAGACTGGAAACAATCAGGAAAAGTCGAATGGACAAACATCAACCAACAAATCAATCAAGACTGGAAACAATCAGGAAAAGTCGAATGGACAAACATCAACCAACAAACGAATTAGACAAGACTGGAAACAATGGACGGAAAACGAATGAAACACGATTTGTTTGAAATGGTGGAAACTCGATTGAAAACCTAATGAAACACGATTAAAAAGTACGGAAAGTCGATTGAGACGCACGCGAATGAAATTAATTTGAAGAATAATGGAAACTCGATTGAAAAGCAGATGAAACACGATTGGAAGTCATGCAAATAATCGACTAAAAATGATGAGCTCGCTTGAATAACGAATGAAACGCGACTGAAAAAAGAAAGTCGATTTACAAATGAAGTGAACTTGATTGAAAAGTACACAATTTTGAAACAAGAAAAACCCAAACTAACGAAAACTTATTGAAAAAAAAAACAAAATACAATATAAAACCCAATACAAGTCTATGAAAATGCACTCAAAGGACGATCACAGAAAAGGAAAGACAGTATTTATGGATATATGAAAAGCTTACTCAGCGAAATGATGCTGCTAATAATAATAATGATAATAAACAATGATGATGATAATAATAATAATAATAATAATAGAAAACGTGGGAAAGAAATTGAAACGAATCCAAAAGTTGATCTTGCTTTTTTTTTTTTTTTTTTTTAAATCTGGAAAGGTCACATTGGATAAAAGAACACAAATATTGATATTAGAAAGTTCACTCGGTTACAAAAAAAAAAAAAAAAAAAAAAAAGGAAGAGCATCAAAAATTTCGACCGTGGAAAATTTAAAGGGTGGGGACAAAAAAAGATCCAGACCA
>JADBJO010000469.1:385315-390315 GCA_016801955.1 Conus betulinus | reverse complement strand
ACCAGTGACGTCTGATGACGGGGTAGGTGGTGAGACACAGTGACGTCTGATGACGGGGAAGATGGTGAGACAGTGGGACTGATGACGGGGAAGATGTGAGACCCAGTGGGACTGATTGACTGGGAAGATGGTGAGACAGTGGGACTGATGACGGGGAAGTGATGATGGTGAGACAGTGGGACTGATGACGGGGAAGATGGTGAGACACAGTGACGTCTGATGACTGGGGAAGATGGTGAGACAGTGGGACTGATGACTGGGAAGATGGTGAGACACAGTGACGTCTGATGACGGGGAAAGTGGTGAGACACAGTGACGTCTGATGACGGGGAAGATGGTGAGACAGTGGGACTGATGACGGGGAAGATGGTGAGACCCCCAGGGACTGATGACGGGGAAGATGGTGAGACAGTGGGACTGATGACGGGGAAGATGGTGATGACCTGACAGTGACGTCTGATGACGGGGAAGATGGGAGACACAGTGACGTCTGATGACGGGGAAGATGGTTAAGACAGTGGGGGACTGATGACGGGGAAGGATGGTGAGACAGTGGGACTGATGATGGGGAAGATGGTGAGACAGTGGGACTGATGACTGGGAAGATGGTTAGACAGTGGGACTGATGACGGGACGAAGATGGTGAGACACAGTGACGTCTGATGACGGGGAAGATGGTGAGACACAGTGACGTGATGACGGGGAAGATGGTGAGACAGTGGGACTGATGACGGGGAGATGGTGAGACCCAGTGGGACTGATGACTGGGAAGATGGTGAGACAGTGGGACTGATGACTGGGAAGATGGTGAGACACAGTGACGTCATATTGGCCGGGGACAAATGGCTCGATCCCAGGGGTCCGATCTGATGACTGAGTCCAGTTTGTATGTCCTCGGGTGATCTGTCCGAGGGTATATTGCTTCTCTAGTGAGGGGGGGGAGGAAAGAGAGAGGGAGACTGATGAGGGAGAGAGAGAGAGAGGAGGGAGAGAAGAGAGAAGAGAGAGAAAGACCAGGGACAGAGGACAGACAGACAGAGAGAGACAGAAGGCTGAGGACAGACAGAGACAGACCGGAGGCAGAGAGGAGACAGACTAGACAGACAGGAGAGAGACAGGGAGGGGAGACCCTCCTGTCGAACGGGAGGACAGGGGGAGACAGCGGAGTTGAAGGGGGGACCAGAGAGAGAGAAGAGAGACCAGATGACAGAGGGGAGAGGAGAGACAAAAGAGGGGGGAGAGAGGAGAGGGGGTGAGAGAGAGGAGAGAGACGAGAGGGAGAGAGAGAGGGACAGAGGGAGGGAGAGAAGAGATTGGGGGAGGGACAGGAGGGAGGGATCCGGGGGTTGGGGTGAGGGAGGAAAGAGTAGAAGAGGGGGGACGGGTTCACGTTTCCGAGGGAGGAGATTCAAGAGAGGATTTGGGGAGGGGGGGGGGGGGGAGAGAGAGAGGGGACGAGGAGAGGGAGGTTGAGCCTGAGGACCAAACAGACAGCCGACAACAAATACAATACTTCTGTGACCCAGTCTTCTGTCACAGAGGAGAGGGGGAGACAGACAGAACGGGTCCGTCCTGGTAGGCAGACGGGCAACGAAAGAGGAGATTTTGTTTATTCTCTTTCTTTTGGGGGCGCCATCGGGAATCCGAACTGGCAGTCTCTCCCTGAGCGAAGCTGGCGAGGAGAGACTAGAAGATTGAGCGGAAGCCCGTGAGAGCAGCAGGAACCCCTTTCCACCCTGTCCTGGGGGGGGACTCGCAGCGCTAGACGGGGGCGGACGGAATTTACTAGCAACGACAGCCTTCAACAAATCCACAAAGTACTTTGTGGTCTGTTCACAAAGAGCAACCACCGGACACCAGAACGATAAGACGGGCAACGGAAAAATGGACATTTGTTTTATTCTATTCCGGTTGGGTGCCATCGTGATCCGAACTGGCAGTCTCTCATGGCGAAGCGGGTGATCTATACAACCACGGAGCCGTGACAGCAGCAGGAACCTTTCCACCTGTCTGAGGCGACTCGCAGCGCTAGAGGTACGACTGAATTTATAGCAAGACCCTCCGTCCACAAAGCCCCCTCCCTCTGTTTACCGACCTCAAAGTAAAGAGAGGGAGGGAGAGGGAGAAAGGGGAGAAGAGGGAGGCAGAGAGGGAGAGCGGAGCAGGAGAGAGAGAGAGAGAGAGAGAGAGAGAGAGAGAGAGAGAGAGGAGAGAGAGAGAGAGAGAATGATAGGGGGAGGGAGGAGAGAAAGGTGAGAGAAAGCATGTGTGTGTGTGTGTGTATGTGTGTGTGTGTGTGTGTGTGGTGTGTGTGTGTGTGTGGTGTGTGTGTGTGTGAGAGAGAGAGAGAGAGAGATAGAGAGAGAGAGAGAGAGAGAGAGAGAGACGAGAGGAGAGAGAGAGAGACCGGCGGAGGGGGGTGGGTGGGGGGGTGGGGTTGGGTTGTAGTGATCAAGCGACCAGCTTGTGGCCGAGTGGCTGAGGACAGTGGTGGGGTTTTGGCAGGGGCCGTAAATCTCGGTCTCAGCATACTGTCACGTCTGTCAGTCTCGTGCGGTTCCAGAGCAGTTTTAAAACCCGGCAGGAGTTGTCGTTCCTTCACTTGGTTTAGCGCTGCGGATTTCGCAACCTCCTACGGCATTTTCTCCCTCCCCCCTCCTCCTCCCTCCCTGGCCGCCCCCCCCATTCCCCCCCCCCCCCCCCCCCCCCCACCGCTTGGCTTGCTTTACCATCCTCACCTGTTCTTAATGGTGATGTTCAGTACTTTGAAGTCTATCAAGTCATGGGAAATCGAAGCAGACAAGGACTAGTCGGGTACGGTGTCGTCTGTCATCTTTTTCCTTTACAGGTCTAGCAGGTGAATACTGACCGCTTTCCCTACCAATCGCACAGAATGTTACAAAATCCGACGAATCACGTTGCATGCACACATCAATAGTTATATAGATTCGAGACAGAGACAAAAGACAAAGGGTGAGTTGATGTACAATATAGTTTGTCATTCAGCTTCTTTCCGTGTAAAAACCCACCCTATCTTCAACAGAAACAAGCTTGATGTTGTGTTGGAGGACAAGAGTTCAAATAGAAAGTCATATCTATTTTTTTTTTCAGCGATTCTCTCCCCCTCCCCTCCGCAATGCACCAAAAAAGTGGTTGTGTCCTCTGACTGGTAGAAAAGCCGCCGTCAGAATTTTATTTTGATAAGTAGTGTATGTGCACGCGCGCGCGTGTGTGTGTGCATGTGTGTGTGAGAGAGAGACAGAGAGAGAGAGAGAGAGAGGAGAGAGAGAGAGACGAGGAGAGGAGTGAGTGGGAGAGAGAGAGAGAGAAGGGAGAGGGAGAGAGAGAGAGAGAGAGAGAGAGAGAGAGGAGACTGAGAGACAGAGAGAGAGAGGAGAGAGAGAGAGAGTAAAGAGACCGAGAGAGACAGAGGGAGGGAGGGGAGAGAAAGAGAGAGAGAGAGAGAGAGAGAGAGAGAGAGAGAGAGAGAGAGAGAGAGAGAGAGAGACAGACGACAGACAGACACAGACAGACAGACAGACAGAGACAGTGACAAAGACAGCGAGACAGAGATAGAGACTTGAACCACGAATTCGGGTTTCTGTCGCTTTCCGTGTGTCGCAGCGCGTTAACCGCCAGACCCCTTTTCCACAGGGCCAGGTCCATTTCACCCAAAGGGCATCCCCCACTCAGACACTGCTCTGGGAACAACCAGTCTGTTGAAGACAATGGACAAAGGTGCCTTTGGCTGCAGGCTGTTCGGGCACACAGGGCAGAGGTCTTTGTCGTATTGCTGCTGCTAGAAGAAGGCAAGTAAGTAAACACACTGTGGAAGAAGAAAACAGCGACGACAACGACGATCACAACAGCAACAACAAGAACAACGACGACAACGAAGACAACGACGATGACAACAGCAACAACAAGAACAATGGCAACGCAATTCGTGCATTTGGGACAGCAACCCTGAATTTTAATCGCCAAAATCTGCGCTGAAGTTAGGCACTACATTATACAACGTTACACCACACCACACCACACCGCACCACACCACACACACACCACACCACACCACACCACACCACACCACACCACACCACACCACACTACACTACACTACACTACACTACACTACACTACACTACACTACACTACACCTCAGCGCAACAGTACAATACAACGCAACCTAACGGTACAGTGCAATAGAATACAACGCAATACAACACAGTTCAATACTGCACAAAGCATCGCACCGCATGACAACGCCATCTCACACAATACAGTTCAAGAAAGTACAGAACAGTGCAGTGTCAAACAAACAATACAGTACAATGTCATACTGAACACTTTAATAAAGGACAGCGCAATACAATGCGGTGGTTTACAATGGAACACGATGCAATGCAGTACAATACTGTGCAGTGTAATAAAGTGCAATGCTTTACAATGGAACACGATGCAATGCAGTACAATACTGTGCAGTGTAATAAAGTGCAATGCATTACAGTGCAATGCTTTACGATGGAACACGATGCAATGCAGTACAATGCTGTGCAGTGTAATAAAGTGCAATGCATTACAGTGCAATGCTTTACAATGGAACACAATGCAATGCAGTACAATACTGTGCAGTGTAATAAAGTGCAATGCATTACAGTGCAATGCTTGACAATGGAACACGTTGCAAGGGAGCGCAATACTGTGCAGTGTAATAAAGTGCAATGCATTACAGTGCAATGTTTTACAATGGAACACGATGCAATGCAGTATAATACTGTGCAGTGTAATAAAGTGCAATGCATTACAGTGCAAATGCTTTACAATGGAACACGTTGCAAGGGAGGGCAATACTGTGCAGTGTAATAAGTGCAATGCATTACAGTGCAATGCTTTACGATGGAACACGATGCAATGCAGTACAATACTGTGCAGTGTAATAAAGTGCAATGCATTACAGTGCAATGTTTTACAATGGAACACGTTGCAAGGGAGGGCAATAC
>JADBJO010000469.1:330315-380315 GCA_016801955.1 Conus betulinus | reverse complement strand
GGTCGTTCTCCTTTAAGTCACTGTGTCGTGGGTCGTCTCCTTTAAGTCGCCGTGTCGTGGGTCGTCGCCTTTAAGTCGCCGTGTCGTGGGTCGTCATCTTTAAGCTGCCGTGTCGTTGGTCGTCACCTTTAAAGCTCGCAGCTCCTGGTATCTTACTGGCTCTCTGACGATCAGGGCGGGCGAATGGGGTGGGGAGGGGTGGGATGGGGTGGGGGGTGGGGGGCGGGACATGATGAATCATTCATCCATCATTGATTGGTTGCTGGAGATGGGCACGAGGTAATGACAACTAGGGGCCGGTCTCCCTGGCACACATCACTCACTTCGTCATCCTCCCTCCTCCCTTCTGCCTCCTCCGCCACCGCCACTCTTCTGCTCTTCCCCCCCCTCCCCCCCCCCCCCCCCCGGCTCTCCGTCCAACCCTTCCTTCTCCAACCCGTCTCCACCTCCGTCCACACTCTCCCGGACCCAGTGTTCGAACACCGCCGCATTCTTGTGTCTTGATGTCTGTGGGCGATGTTCGGATTTATTAACCTCTTTGAATGCTGCTCCCATGTGGCCATTATGCCATAGTCGAAGCGAGAGCACCGTTGATGGCGTGGAAGCACCCGTTCCTAGGATGCTTGTGTCGAAGGGGGCTGGGAACAGCGGTGGTAAAGAGAGGGTAAAATCCTGTGATAGGTTTGGTGTCATTCTCGACCTTACAGTTCCGTTCGGTTCTGAAATAATAGGTCCACAAATGGCACAAGAGCGGATTGACGGAATCGGGAAAGTTTCATCAACTGCACTTAATGGCGCTCCGGCGATCTCTATCTCTGTCTGTCTGTCTGTCTGTCTGTCACTTCCCCCCTCTCTCTGTCTCTCCCCCCCCCCCCTCTCTCTCTTCCCTCCCTTGTTCACTCTTTTCCTTTATCACCCCCTTTCTCTTCCCCTCGGCTCCTTCTCCTTCTCCATTTCTCCCTCTCTTTCTCTCTTCCCCTCTCTGTCTCCGTGGTTTCATTGTAGCCTTTATGTATATATATTATCACACACCCCCTTCCGCCCCACTCCCCTCTTTTCTGTCTCTGTGCACAGCAGTGTAGCGATGTACAGTGTGTGTGTGTGTGTGTGTGTGTGTGTGTGTGTGTGTGTGTGTGTGTGTGTGTGTGTGTGTGACATGAAGGAAAGGCAAGGAGGAAGAGAGAGAGAGAGAGAGAGAGAGAGAGAGAGAGAGAGAGAGAGAGAAGAGAGAGAGAGAGAGAGAGAGAGAGAGAGAGAGAGAGAGAGAGGAAGAGAGAGAGAGAGAGAGAGAGAGATTTTATGAATTTAGATGATGATTTCAACGCATTTTAAAAGTTTTACTTAAAATCGTTTTTGGAATTACTTCAGTTTCTGTAACAGAAACTTTCATTCTCAGTTAAGCACTATTTTGTTGCCAGTCAGTACATTCTAAGATCAAAACGAGAAGAAAAAAAAAAAGCAAAAGACTATCAGACAGACAGAGAGAGAGAGAGAGAGAGAGAGAGAGAGAGAGAGAGAGACAGAGAGAGAGAGAGTGCATGGGGACACACACACACACACACACACACACACACACACACACACACACACACACACACACACACACACACACAGAGAGAGAGAGAGAGAGAGAGAGAGAGAGAGAGAGAGAGAGAGAGAGAGAGAGAGAGAGAGAGAGTTTAACAATTCCCATTCGCTGTTGGCTCTTAAAGGTTTTGTTAAAAATGAAAAAAAGAGTACTTGCACTAACTGTAGGAATAGATTTACACACGCCACCGCAATTTCAACCACGTTTTATTTTTGTTCAACTATACATGGATGAAAACTCATAGGGCAAACACCAGGCAACATCTGGTGGAAATGTAAAGCAAGGACATCCGCTGTATCATATGTGTTTTTTTTGCCCCCCCCCCCCCCCCCCCCCCCCCCCCCCCCCCCCCACGAGGTATAACCTAAACAGTGACTGAATGTAGATACTGTGTATTGCGTCTTCAGGAGGAGAAACTTCCATCTTTCAGTGCCCTTCTGGAGAGAAATAAGTTCATCGTTATTGAAAGAGTTCCAAGAGAATCTGTTGTGAATTGAGTTTTGTATCTGTTAGTGTGCTCTCGTGGTAGTTATCCTTTTATCTGTGTCTTCCAGAGCAACATTAGAGTTGAGTTCATTTTATGTACGGAGTACCAAGGCGGATTGTTATGTTGTGTTCTCAGGAGAAAATCTCGACGAAAATGTCCATTGGGGGTTTACCAGAGGCACATTAATGACAGATTCAGAATTGAGAGACAGTCATTGTATAGTCTGTTGTTTTGGAAATAATCTTCCATTATTACCAGAGCAATACGTTTAGTGGTACTGGAAGAGATTGTAAGGTAGATTATTGCATTGTTTTCGGAAGATGGTTTTTCTTTCGGAAAAACAAAACAAAACAACACATTGTGGGCGTGATCCAGAGCCGCAGAGATAGGGGTACTTCTAACGGTTCCAAGACAGATTACTGTGTAGTGCAATCAGCTGACTCTTCCTTGTTTTGCTGGAAATTCTCAGTTGCTCTGTGTCTTTTGGAGCTAGATGGGAGATACGTTAATTTCTGTGGAAAGTGTTGTTAGTCTGTTGGAGGTAGATTGGAGATACGTTAATTTCTGTGGAAAGTGTGTTAGTCTGTTGGAGCTAGATGGGAGATACGTTAATTTCTGCGGAAAGTGTTGTTAGTCTGTTGGAGCTAGATGGGAGATACGTTAATTTCTGTGGAAAGTGTTGTTAGTCTGTTGGAGCTAGATGGGAGATACGTTTATTTCTGTGGAAAGTGTTGTTAGTCTGTTGGAGGTAGATGGGAGATACGTTAATTTCTATGGAAAGTGTTGTTAGTCTGTTGGAGCTAGATGGGAGATATGTTAATTTCTGTGAAAAGTGTTGTTAGTCTGTTGGAGCTAGATGGGAGATTCGTTAATTTCTATGGAAAATGTTGTTAGTCTGTTGGAGCTAGATTTCTATGGAGATGTTTGTTAGTCGTTGGAGGTAGATTTCGTTATGGGAAAGTGTTGTTAGTCTGTTGGAGCTAGATGGGAGATACGTTTATTTCTGTGGAAAGTGTTTGTTAGTCTGTTGGAGCTAGATGGGAGAGATTGGTGGAAAGTGTTGAGTCGTTGGAGGTAGATGGAAAGTGTGTTGTTAGTCTGTTGGAGCTAGATGGGAGATACGTTTATTTCTGTGGAAAGTGTTGTTAGTCTGTTGGAGGTAGATGGGAGATACGTTTATTTCTGTGGAAAGTGTTGTTAGTCTGTTGGAGCTAGATGGGAGATACGTTTATTTCTGTGGAAAGTGTTGTTAGTCTGTTGGAGCTAGATGGGAGATACGTTTATTTTCTGTGGAAAGTGTTGTTAGTCTGTTGGAGCTAGATGTGAGATACGTTAATTTCTGTGGAAAGTGTTGTTAGTCTGTTGGAGCTAGATGGGAGATACGTTAATTTCTGTGGAAAGTGTTGTTAGTCTGTTGGAGCTAGATGTGAGATACGTTAATTTCTGTGGAAAGTGTTGTTAGTCCGATTACTGCGCAGTGCGTTCAGAGGAATCTTCCTTCTAAAAAAAAAGTCCATTTTGTTTCAAGATTTACTGGGGCAGTATTGGGGTAGGTGCGTTTCGAAAGACTTCCTAGACACGTTATTGTGCTGTGTCTTCTTTCTTCGCCTTCCCATCTCAGTTATTTCAAATTTAAAAACAAACAAACAAACAGCCACAAAAAAGACCAAAAAACAAATACATACCAAACAACCAGCCTACAACCAAAACTCCATGAAGCAAAAACAAACAATCCAGCAAAACAAAACAAAAAACAAAAACCACCTTTCAATATTCTCCCTTCCATTTCACGTTTTCCCTTTCTTTATTAACGTCAAGGAAGTCATGTGTCCATCCGTATCCATCGCTTTATCTGTTTTTATTTGTTTGTTTGTTTGTCTGTCAGCAAGACTGCGCAAAAAAACAACGAAAAGCAAAACAAAAAGCAAAAACAAACAAAAAAAAACCCCAAACCAAACCAAAACAAACAAACAAACAACAAGAACAAGAACAAGAACAACAACAACAACAACAACAAGAAACCCCGACTTAACCACTTTTAACGGACTTTGGTTGAGAGGTAGAATATCGTTGAAAGTCGATTTTGTTAAACCATAGTGCGAACTTTTTTTCTTCTTTTTTTTTTTTCATTATAAACCATTCTTAGAACTATCCTTGTTCAATTGACAGGAAAATGTACTGTAACTGAAAACAGGATGTATAAATTGTGAAATGCTTTTTCTTTTCACTTTTTATTTTTTGACGGAGGTATGCTTCTGCAAACTGTAAATCGTGTTTAATATTAGTTCTGCTTGCTCATTTGTTGAACTATTCAGCAAGGATTTTTTTTCACTCTATTGAGCTCAGATTACAAGCATAAGAGAATCACAGCATATTGAGTATGCTTTTTTTTTATGGTGCTTCCGTTTTACTCTCTCCCTCTCCCGCCTTCACTCCCTCTCTCCCTCCTTTCTCTCCTCCAAATGCCCTCTCTCTCTCTCTCTCTCTCTCTCTCTCTCTCTCTCTCTCTCTCTCTCTCTCTCTCTCTCTGTGTTTCTCTCTCAGTGGTCGAAGTAGTATTAGGATCATACGAGAATCTAGTGTTTATTGACGATTGAGTCATCATGTACCGTGTATCCACTTCAGTGTAGCAAGTATGGTATTTATGTCATGATTAATTTTGCTGTTTCTGAGATTAACTTTCTTTCTTTCTGTCTGATGTTTGCCCTGTGGTATGTGTGTATGTTTGAATGTATGGTAGCAGGCCTCCGTCGGTCGTAGCTGACCATGGACTGGGTATATCCGACCTAACATTTAACTTTCAGTCCGGACTGTCTTCTCGAATCGAGCAGCGTCGCCTTTGACTGTAGAGACCGATGCGAGAGTGGCGAGAATGTTATGGCAGCTCTGTTTTATTCATGGAAAATATGACCGCCCTTGACGGGAAGAGATGATGTCAACATGATGCCCTCCTCCCTCCCTCTGGCTTCTTTAACAGCAGTCTTAGTGTGTCTGTCTGTCTGTCTGACTGTTTGTCTACCAGTCTGTCTGTCTGCCTGTCTGTCCGTTGTCTGTCTTTCTGTCTGTCTCACTGTCAGCCTCTTTCTGTCTGTCTCTCACTGTCAATCTGTCTAGTTGTCTTTGTTTCTCTCTCTCTCTCTCTCTCTCTCGTCTTCTCTCTCTCTCTCTCTCTCTCTCATTACCTATCATCTCTGTCTCTGACTCTGCTAGTCTGTCTGTCTGTCTGTCTGTTTCTCTCTCTCTCTCTCTCTCTCTCTCTCTCCTCTCTCTCTCTCTCTCTCTCTCTCTCTCTCTGTCTTAGCAGTAGTAGTAGTAGCCGAGAAGAAAAAGTTGTGACGGCTTCGTGCTCACATTTGCACTTATATAAATAACGAAGATGGGAAGACCAGGCATTTCCTAAGATCTTTATCTGTTAATGACATGTTTCTTAAACCTTCCACTTTCTCTCTGTCTCTGTCTTTATCTTTCTCTGTCTGTGTCTGTCTGTCTGTCTGTCTGTCTCTTACAATCTGTCTGTCTGTCTGTTTGTCTCTTACAGTCTGTCATTTACAGTCTGTCTGTCTGTCTGTGTCTGTCTTTGCCTGTCTCTGTCTGTCTGTCTGTCTCTGTCTGTCTGTCTGTCCCTCCATCCCCCACGCTCTCTCCCTCTCTCCTGTATTTCCTCCTTCTTTCCCACACCCTTGCCTCCACCATCCCCCACCTCCCAACCTTTTTTTTTCCCTTTTTCTGTGTGTCTGCATTAGTGTCTTTATGAATATGCATCTCTGTACACTTCTTATCCTGTGCATGATCTGTCAGAGTGCAAATCATGTAATCCATAACGCATTCATGGAAATTAACTTTGGCAGGACAGATCGGAAGAATAGTGTCCGCGTAAAAACTGCACTCCTTGATTGAATGAAATTGTGCAGGTTTTGAGTTCTCTGTCTTTATCTCTGTTTTTGTCATTTTGTCTCTGTCTAGCTGGCTAGCTGGCTGGCTGGCGCGCTGGCCGCTCCTTCTCTCTGTCTGTCTGTCTGTCTGTCTGTCTGCCCCTGTCTCTGTCTCTTTCTTGTCTCTCCTCCCCGACTCTGTCTCTGTCTATGTGTGTACGCGTGAGGGCGCGTCTCTCTCTCTCTCTCTCTTTTTCTCTGTGTGTGAGTGTGTGTGTGTGTGTGTGTGTGTGTGTGTGTGTGTGTGTGTGTGTGTGTGTGTGTGTGTGTGTGTGTGTGTGTGTGTGTGTGTGTGTGTGTGTGAAGTCAAGTCAAGTCAAGTCAAGTAAACTTTATTATCTCAATTTGAGAAATTAATTTGTGGTCACACACATTCACAGCAAATAAACAATAATTTAGCCACATTACCCATTTTCTCACATATGACATACATTCATATAGAGGAATTTGGATTTCAATTAAACATCTTCTCGGTTCAAGAAATCAATGGACAGGGAATAAAACTTTGTTTAAATCTGACACTTCTGCATTTAACCGATCGATATCTTCGTCCTGACTGAAGAAGGTCATACTGATTTGCAAGGACGTGGGTCTGGTCACACGTAATCTTCTTCGCTTTACAACTAACACGGCACCTATATAGCTCACTCAGACTTTTTTTTGTCTCTCACCAACGATTTTTCCTCCCACGTTCACCACTTTTCTCAAGCACATTTCTGCTCTTCACAGTCAACCCACCATACCAACACATAAATGAGAAAGTTAGAACAGATTCAAGAAGCATGAATAAAATGTCCGAAGAATGTCAGTATTCACATGAAATGATCGCAGCTTGCGAAGACAATATAATCTGGTTTGACATTTTTTGTGGACATACTCAACATGGGATTTAAAATTCAGCTTATTATCTATAAAAGTTCCTAAATATTTGTATGATTCAACACGTTCTACTTCAGCACCTTTGATAAAAAGTGGTGGTACAGCTTTTGGATTCTTTCTAAAATCAATCAACATTTCTTTCGTTTTTGTGTTACATTCAGATCAAGATAGTTATGATCGCACCAGTCAACAAATCTTTGAACCTCCTTGAAGTAAACAGAATCAGAGTTGGAAAGATCTACAAGTGCTGAGTCATCTGAATATTTAATGTACAAAGTTGATCACTTCCTGAACAATCATTTGTGTACAGAGTAAAAAGCACTGGTGATAAAACAGTACCCTGGGGTGCGCCAGTTGAAATGACTCTGGAAGACGAAACAACACTTTGATATCGAACAGACTGTGTCCTCTGTGTAAGAAAATCAATTATCCAAAGAATGAGCTTGTTACCCACATTTATGTTAATGAGTTTCTTTGCCATCAGATGTGGTTGTATGGTGTTGAATGCTGATGAGAAATCAATAAAGAGAATGCGTACAAAGGAGGCAGGTTTTTCGAGGTGTGAAAAAGCATGATGATGGAGAAGTGTGAGTGTGGCATCATCTGTTGATCTGTTCTGTTGGTATGCGAACTGAAACGGGTCTTGGTACTGTGTAGTATCTTTTAAAACATAACTGAGGACAATTCTTTCAAGACATTTCATTGCAACAGATGTGAGGGCAACTGGTCGGTAATCATTTAAACACAGCTTGGGTTTGCGTTTTTTGGGAACAGGACATACAGTGGCATTTTTCCATAAAACAGGAATTATACATTCTCTAAGTGACCAGGTAAACAAACGACTGTAAACATAGGAGAGCTGAGAAGCACACACCTTCAACAATTTTCCACAGATATTATCAGGGCCCATTGCCTTTCTCACATTTAAACGTTTGAAAAACAACTGAACATCATTTTCCTCAATCACAACAGAATCACTTCCATCAACATCGTTTTTAACATTGTTTTGGAGTTCTTCCTTCACTTCCTTTAATTCTTTACTAAAATCTTTATCATCAAATCTACAGTAAAAATCGTTCAGCTTTTCTGCAAATTGCTTCTGTGTTCTTTTGCTGTTTTTTTGTTACTAATATTTTGGTTTGAACATTTACCTGAACCTGATAAAACCTTTATTCCTTTCCATGCATCTCGCATATTTCCATTCTGGAACATGTTTTCAACTTTTCTCTTGTAAGCTCTCTTTGATTCTTCAATCTCCGTTTGCAGTTTCTTTTTGTACAACCTTACGATCGCTTTTATTGCCTGATTGAAAAGCTCTTTTTTTCTCATTTAGAGTTATTTTCAGAGATTTTGTAACCCAAGGTTTGTTGTTGGGAAATATTTTGATAGTTTTAGTAGGTACAATCATGTGTTCACAGAAAGAAATGTAGCTGGAAATAACATCGGTGGCTTCGTTAATGTCAAAACTAGAATTCAAAAACAAATTCCAATCTGTACATTCAAAACAAGCCTGTAATTCATCAACACTTTCTTGTGTCCAACACTGCACTTGCTTTTTAGTGATAGGTTGTGTTTTCACTTTTGGTCTGTAAGCTGGCAAGAGATGAATGGCATTGTGATCAGACCGACCAACAGGGGGGAGAGCTGAACACACTTGTATGCAGATGGTATATTACAGTAGCATAAATCAAGTATTTTATCCTTTCTTGTAAAACATGACACATACTGTTTAAAAGAAGGCAGGCTTTGAATTGAGGTCACAGTCATTAAAATCTCCGAGGATAAAGCACGGTGTGTGTGTGTGTGCGTGTGTTCTGTTGGAGAGCACAGACCAGACACCTATACATTGGCAGACGGATCAGCTAGCCCTCTTCCAAACCCTCTCCCGTGTCTCTCAAACCCTCTCCCGTGTCTCTCAAACCCCTCTCCGTGTCTCTGCTCCCCCTCTCTCCCAAACCCTCTCCCCCTCTCCCAAACCTCTCCCGTGTCTCTCAAACCCTCTCCCCCTCTCCAAACCCTCTCCCGTGTCTCCTCAAACCCTCTCCCCGTGTCCTCGTCTCTCAAACCCTCTCCCGTGTCTGCCCTCTCCCGTGTCTCTCACAACCCTCCTCCCCTCTCCCAAACCCTCTTTCGTGTCTGCTCCCCCTCTCCCAAACCCTCTCCCCCTCTCCCAATCCCTCTCCCGTGTCTGGGGCCCCCCCTCTCCCAAACCCTCTCCCCCTCTCCCAAACCCTCTCCCCCTCTCCCAAACCCTCTCCCGTGTCTCCCAAACCCTCTCCCTCTCTCCCAAACCCTCTCCCGTGTCTGCTCCCCTCTCCCAAAACCCTCTTTCCTGTCTCTCCCCCTCTCCCAAACCCTCTCCCTCTCCCTCCCCCAAACCCTCTCCCGTGTCTGCTCCTCCTCTCCCAAAACCTCTCTCGTGTCTGCTCCCCCTCTCCCAAACCCTCTCCGGTGTCTCCCAAACCTCTCCGGTGTCTCCAAACCCTCTCCGGTGTCTCCAAACCCTCTCCGGTGTCTCCAAAACCCTCTCCCGTGTCTCCAAAACCCTCTCCCGTGTCTCCAAACCCTCTCCCCCCAAACCCTCTCTCGTGTCTGCTCCCCCTCTCCCAAACCCTCTCCCGTGTCTGCTCCCCCTCTCCCAAAACCTCTCTCCCGTGTCTGCTCCCCCTCTCCCAAACCCTCTCCCGTGTCTGCTCCCCCTCTCCCAAACCCTCTCCCGTGTCTGCTCCCCCTCTCCCAAACCCTCTCTCGTGTCTGCTCCCCCTCTCCCAAACCACTTCCGTGTTTCCAAAACCCTCTCCCAAAAACCCTCTCCCGTGTCTGCTCCCGCCAGACTGTTCCTTTACTGGTGTGTGGGCGTGTCACTTAGACCACAGTGACTGGTCTTCAGTGTTTCCGCGAAAAAAAACAGTAGTTATCCATATAGCAAATAGTGAAAGGAAAAGCGATTTCCCAGGTCACAAATTCTCTCTCTCTCTCTCTCTCTCTCTCTCTCTCTCTCTCTCTCTCTCTCTCTCTCTCTCTCTCTCTAATAAATCGATTAATCAATCAATCAATCAATCAATCAATCAATCAATCAATCAGTCTGTCAATCAATCATCTGCCTATCTGTTATTTCTGTTATTTATGATATCTACCTACCTACCTACCTACTACCTATCTATATCTATCTATCTATCTATCTATCTATCTATCTATCTATCTCTATCTATCTATCTATGTATGTATGTATGTATGTATGTATGTATGTATGTATATGTATGTGTGTGTCTATATGTATGTATCTATCTATCTATCTATCTATCTATCTATCTATCTATCTATCTATCTATCTATCTATCTATCTATCTATCTATCTATCTATCTATCTATCTATCTATCTATCTCCTTGAAGGATAATTAATCAGCAAGAAAAGAGACAAAAACAGTTATCGTCTTATCTGATCATTCTCTCACAGTTCGACATATATTTACCCCCATTTTTTTCCGGAAAAGAAGGTATTTTTTTCCATGAAAGAAAGCTTGATAAGTGATATGCACGAAGACAGTTAGACCAATATATAATTATTGAAAAATGGGTGTTGTCAATGTTTTCTTGGGGCGGTTTTCCTTAGTGAAACAGGGAAAACAATTATTATTATCTTTATGGCTCTGGCGTGCTCTCATAGCCCGTGATAACACACACACACACACGCACGCACGCACGCACGCACGCACGCACGGACGCACGCACGCACACACACACACCTGTTTTTTCTCCGCTTTAAAACAAACTAAACCAAACCAAAACAGTAATCATCCTATACGAAAACAAGGATAATTAGGAAATCTGTGATCATCAACTGTGAACCTCATTATCATTCATCAACAAACCAATGATAATTAGGAAATCTGTGATCATCAACTGTTAACCACATTATCAACCCATCAGCAAACCAATGATATTAGGAAATCTGTGATCATCAACGGTTAACCACATTATCAACCATCAGCAAACCAATGATAATTAGGAAATCTGTGATCATCACTGTTAACCACATTATCAACCATCAGCAAACCAATGATAATTAGGAAATCTGTGATCATCACTGTTAACCACATTATCAACCATCAGCAAACCAATGATAATTAGGAAATCTGTGATCATCAACTGTTAATCTCACTATCAACCATCAGCAAACCAATGATAATTAGGAAATCTGTGATCATCAACTGTGAACCTCATTATCATCCTTCAGCAAACCAGTGATGATTTGGAAATCAGTGAGTATTACCGTTTCCCTCGTGTACATCCTTCCAGAAAACTAGTGACAGACACACGGTTTTTTTGTTTTTTTTTTGGGGGGGGGGTAGGGGGGGGGGGATGGGAGACACTGCAGCTCTCTTCTTGAAGGCTTATTACCGTTTTTTAATTTTTTTTTCGGGAAAAGTAGGTAAACGGTCAGTGGGGCTTGTAAGAGCAGTAGGCAGGCTCTCGTACACTGCCGGTGTAATCCTCCACTGAGCTGGCGTCGGAGGGTTGGCCTGGTGCTCCGTGCCCACTGCCACGCGGCTTAGGGCCGCCGGTGCCATCCTAATCCCCCGCACTTCCCTTCTGTGCCACTGGTTCTGGCTCTCTGTCTCTCTCTGTCGGGCCGGGGGTCTGTGCCGGCCTTGTGTGTGTCTGTAGACCTGTTTATATCTGTCTGTCTGTCTCCCTCATCTCTGCTTACAGCAGCGCGGCTTGGGATCGGTGGTGCCACCATAATCCTCTCTTTTCTTCGCTGTCATTGACGCTCTCTCTCTCTCTCTCTCTCTCTCTCTTGAATTCCAAGTCTCTGTCACTGTTTCCTTCTCCGCTCTCCGCCCCATCCTGCACACACTTTTCCCGTCTCACCGACGTACCCCTCCTCCACCCCTCTCCACCCTTCCTCTACCCCTCCTCCATTCCTTCTCACTTCTCCATCCTGGCCCTGCTCTTCCTCCTCCTTGTCCTCTTATTCCCCTCTTGCTCCTCTTTTTCTTCTTTTTTTTGTGTGTGTGTGTGTGTGTGTGTGTGTGTGTGTGTGAGTGTGTGTGTGTGTGTGTGTGTGTGTGTGTGTGTGTGTGTGTGTGTGTGTGTGTGTGTGTGTGTGTGTGTGTGTGTGTGTGTGTGTGTGTGTGTGTGCGCGCTTGTGTTTTGTTTGTGTGTGTGTGTGTGTGTGTGTGTGTGTGTGTGTGTGTGTGTGTGTGTGTGTGTGTGTGCCTGGCTGCCAGCCTTTTTCCATATGTCTGTTTGTCTGTCTGCCTGTCTGTCTCTGTCACTGCATCTATATCTAGCTATCTCTCACTCGCTCTCTCTCTCACTCTGTCTGTGTGTATGTCTCTGTCTGCCTGTCTGTCTGTCTGTCTGTCTGTCTGTCTGTCTGTCTCTCTCTCTCTCTCTCTCTCTCTCTCTCTCTCTCTCTCTCTCTCTCTCTCTCTCTCTGTGTACAGCAGGGTCTGGTATTGAATGTCATCTGTCAGGCTGTATTCACAGGACGTGATGCTACGGGAGATCAGACCGGATTTGCGCGTGAAGAGTACTTGGACAGTGTCTTGATGTTAGTGCCCCGCGCACTGCCAGTTTAGCTTTGGGCAAGGAGCTAGTCTCCCAGTTGGAATCGACTTCTTAGCGTGCTCACGTCGTCATAGGGCTTATGGCTGCTGTAATCTTTGACTCTCTGTCTCTCTGTCTGTCTCTCTCTGTGTCTCCGTCTCTCTCTCTCTGGTGTGTGTGTGTGTGTGTGTGTGTGTGTGTGTGTGTGTGTGTGTGTGTGTGTGTGTGTGTGTGTGTTTTATCACTAGCAGATCTCCGAAAGAAGCGCTGTGATGGGTACTTTTTTTGTATCCATGGTCATATTGTTACACAGGAGACTGCGAATCGATCTAATCCTTTCTTTGTGTGTGTGTGTGTGTGTGTGTGTGTGTGTGTGTGTGTGTGTGTGTGTGTGTGTGTGTGTGTGTGTGTTTTTCCCATTACTCTTGTGTCCAAAGTTTTTTGGTTTTCATGTCAATCAGGTGTTTCCATTGTCTGAACAATACATGCACTTCTTAAGAGTATTTTCTTTGTAAAAGAAACAAAGAAAGCGAAAATGTTCGTTGAATAAAAGACGTTCTCTGTTCATTGTTCCATCTCTCGCTCAGCGTCGTCTCTGCGGCTGTGAAGACCGGTTGTGTGTTAACGAACTTTTATTAACAGAATTCGTTGAATGTCCCGTAAGACATAGACAAAGGTACATTTGTAGACATTGAAGGGAAATAATGATGCTCGCATTGCATTGTTACGAAAACACAAAGGGGAAGGAGGGGGAAGGGCGTTAGACCTAGTCTCCCGACAAAAGAAAATGCATTACTCACTCGTAGCTTTCGATAGCCATCCGGCCATCTTCCTCAGCGATGCTGTTGCTGACTGAGTGAACTCGATTCAGATCACCGAAGATGGCCGGATGGACGGGATGGCTGTCGAAAACTACGAGTGAGTAGTGCATTCTCGTTTGTTGGGAGACTAGGTCTAACTCCAGGTAGCAATATGTCTACCCCCCAACTGTTGAAACTTCCCCAGTGGCAGAACCTCCTGATGGCAGACTGTGATCGTGGCAGAACCTCCTGATGGCAGACTGTGATCGTGGCAGAACCTCCTGATAGCAGACTGTGATCGTGGCAGAACCTCCTGATGGCAGACTGTGATCGTGGCAGAACCTCCTGATGGCAGACTGTGATCGTGTAGTTCTGCGATCCCAGCGATGCCGTCGATCCTTTTCTTTTTCATTCACTTGCGCCATTTTTTGCTTTTGTTTTTGTTTTTTAGCTCCCGATCCCAGATTATATTACGCGTCTCCCGCCGTTCGCGGAGGGAGAAGGGGTCGCCCAACATTCTTAGGGAACCGTTTTGCTGTGCGTAAAGGGAACTAAACACACGAGAGTTCTCCAGTTATTTAAAACAGATAAACAGTCACAAACTCTTGTGTGATGAAAATCAGTTTGCGGTTGATCGAAAGAAACTTGCATTTCCGAATCGGAAATGAACATTGCATTCCATACGACCGTAGTATTCAGCTTCAGAATGCTCCAGAAATAAAGAAATCCAAATCTGAACACAGACCGACATGACTAACATCAACTTCGCAGCATATTCATAACAGTGCCAAACTCGGCAGGCCTGTTTTGATCGAACACAAGCGAGCAGCAGTCTGCGTTATGTGTTACGTCCCTTGAGGAGTTCTCCTTCATACTCCGGTTGATGATGCTCAGTCTGCAGTTCGGTTTAACTCGGCAATCTCCGTGATCGAGATTCGCGGATCAGAGTGTCTTCAATTAAGCGAAGTACCACGGCTCGTCTTTAGTCCCCGATCCAGTTACACGCGAACGAATGGTTCGTTCGATAAAGAACAGCTTTGAAACACGGCCCGAGTCGTCAGATCAGCTCCTGACTCACGTGACTGTTCGGGGAAATGCCTGGATGTTAGCACCTTGCACACAATACCATTCGTTCCCCCCCCCCCCCCACTTTTTTTTTTCTTTCCTTCTTCAGGAGGCATAGCGCGAAGGCTGGAATCGACTTCTTCATATGGCTTATGGCCTCCGTTATCTCTCTGTGTCTCCCTGTCCGTGTGTCTGTCCGTCTCTCTGTCCGTGTGTCTGCCTGCAGCGCTTTTGAATGAGGTACAAATACGACTCTTAGTGTATCTTTTATGGGTACTTTTGTTTTTGAAAACCCGTGTTCACCGTGTTTCATGGCTTGTGATCGCCTTTTGTCTTCTACGGTTCTGTCTTTTTGTGTGATCTGTTTGTCTCTGTTGAATCTCGTGTGTGTGTGTGTGTGTGTGTGTGTGTGTGTGTGTGTGTGTGTGTGTGTGTGTGTGTGCGCGTGTGTGTGTGTGTGCGTGCGTGCGTGCGTGCGTGTGTGTGTGTGTGTTGTGTGTGTGTGTGTGTGTGTGTGTGTGTGTGTGTGTGTGTGTGTGTGTGTGTGCGCGCGCGTGTGTGTGTTTGTGTGTGTGTGTGTGTGTGTGTGTGTGTGTGTGTGTGTGTGAATGCGTGCGCGTGCGAAACAGGCTTCGTGATTTTTCTGCTCCAGTTTAGTTAAAGGTCAATGGAGGATATTAATGTTCTCTCCCACTGTCTCTGTCTCTTGTTTCCCTTTCTGTCCGTTACCCAACCCCCCCTCCCCCCCTCTCTCTCCCTCTCTGTCTCTGTCTTTCTTACACGTGCTGTGCGTATGCTTTTTTCCTGTACATTTTTTTTTGCCTCATTATACGTCTCTCTCTCTCTCTCTCTCTCTCTCTCTTTCTCTTCTCTCTCTCTCTCTCTCTCTCTCTCTCTCTATCTCTCTCTCTCTCTCTCTCTCTCTCTCTCTTCTTTCTCTCTCTCTCTGTCTCACTCTCTCACTGTCTCTGTCTGTCTGTCTCTCTGCCTTTGTCTATTTGTTGGTCTGATGTCGTGTGTCTCTGTCTCTCTCTGCTGTCTGTTTCAGTTTCTTTTTTTTTTTCTCTGTAACTCTCTGTCTTTCCCTCTGTCTGTTTGTCTGCGTCTCTGTATTGCTGTTTGCATATCTTTCAGTCTCTCCCTGCAGTTGTTCCATCTTGGCTTAACACTTTACACTACAACAACGTGGTGTTGTCACTGACTGAATTGTTTACAACGCGTGGTGTTGTCACTGACTGTATACTTTACAACGCGTGGTGTTGTCACTGACTGTGTCCTTTACAACTCGTGGTGTTGTCATTGACTGTGTCCTTTACAACGCGTGGTGTTGTCACTGACTGTATTCTTGACAACGCGTGGTGTTGTCACACCGTATTCTTCACAACACGTGTTGTTGTCACACGTATTCTTGACAACGCGTAATGTTGTCACTGACTGTATTCTTGACAACGCTTAGTATTGTCACACTGACTGTGTTCTTTACAACGTGTGGTGCTGTCACTGACTGTGTTCTTTACAACGTGGTGGTGTTGTCACTGACTGTGTTCTTTACAACACGTGGTGTTGTCACTGACTGTGTTTCTTTACAACGCGTGGTGTTGTCACTGACTGTGGTTTTTACAACGTGTGGTGTTGTCACTGACTGTGTTCTTTACAACGCGTGATGTTGCCACTGACTGTGTTCTTTACAACGTGGTGCTGTCACTGACTGTGTTCTTTACAACGTGGTGTTGTCACTGACTGTGTTCTTTACAACGTGTGTGTTTTGTCACTGACTGTGTTCTTTACAACGCGTGGTGTTGTCGCTGACTGTATTCTTTACAACGCGTGGTGTTGTCACACTGTATTCTTCACAACGCGTGGTGTTGTCACTGACTGTGTTCTTTACAACACGTGGTGTTGTCACTGACTGTGTTCTTGACAATGCGTGGTGTTGTCTCTCTGACTGTGTTCTTTACACAACGTGGTGTTGTCTCTGACTGTGTTCTTTACAACGCGTGGTGTTGTCACTGACTGTGTTCTTTACAACGTGTGGTGTTGTCACTGACTGTGTTTCTTTACAACATGTGGCGTTGTCACTGACTGTGTTCTTTACACAACACGTGGTGTTGTCACTGACTGTGTTCTTTACAATGCGTGTGTTGTCACTGACTGTGTGTTCTTTACAATGCGTGGTGTCGTCACACCGTATTCTTTACAACGCGTGGTGTTGATGCGTGGTGCTATCACTAATTGTGTAATCGTTGACGAGTGCTATTATCACGGACTGTATACTGTACAACGCGTAGTGTTGATGAGTGCTGTTGTCACGGGCTGTATACTGTACATCGCGTAGTGTTGACGAGTGCTATTATCACGGACTGTATCCTTTACATCGCGTAGTGTTGACGAGTGCTGTTATCACGGACTGTATACTGTACATCGCATAGTGTTGACGAGTGCTATTATCATGGACTGTATACTGTACATCGCGTAGTATTGACGAGTGCTGTTGTCAGGGACTGTACACTGTACAACGCGTAGTGTTGACGAGTGCTGTTGTCACGGACTGTATACTGTACAACGCGTGGTGTTGACGAGAGCTATTGTCACGGACTGTATACTGTACAACGCGTAGTGTTGACGAGTGCTGTTGTCACGAACTGTATACTGTACAACGCGTGGTGTTGACGAGTGCTATTGTCACGGACTATATACTACGAGTGTGCTATGTCACGGACTATATATTACGAGTGCTATTGTCACGGACTATATACTACGAGTGCTATTGTCACGGACTGTATACTACGAGTGCTATTGTCACGGACTATATACTACGAGTGCTGTTGTCATGGACTATATACTTTACAACGCGTGGTGTTGACGAGTGCTATTGTCACGGACTATATATACTTTACAACGCGTGGTGTTGACGAGTGCTATTGACACGGACTATATACTTTACAGCGTGTGGTGTGTTGACGAGTGCTATTGTCACGGACTACTAAATACTACGAGTGCAATTGTCACGGACTATATTACTACGAGTGGTATACAACGCATAGTATGGACCGAGATATACTTTTACAACGAGTGGTGTTGACGAGTGCTATTGTCACGGACTAAATAATACTACGAGTGCTATTGTCACGGACTAAATACTACGAGTGCTATTGTCACGGACTATATACTACGACTGGTATTGTCACGGACTATATACTTTACAACGCGTGGTGTTGACGAGCGTTATTGTCACGGACTAAATACTACGAGTGCTATTGTCACGGACTATATACTGTACAGCGCATGGTGTTGACGCATAGTATTGTGACTGGCCGAACATACTTTGCATTACAAGATGTGGTGTTGTCACTTGTTAAATACTTTACAACGCATAGTGTTGTGACTGGCCGAACGAACATACTTTGCATTACAAGATGTGGTGTTGTCACTTGTTGTATACTTTACAACGCATAGTGTTGTGACTGCCGAACGAACATACTTTGCATTACAAGATGTGGTATTGTCACTTGTTATATACTTTTTTGTGACAACGCATAGTGTTGTGACTGGCCGAACGACTGGCCGAACATACTTTGCATTACAAGATGTGGTGTTGTCAAGATTGGTGTATATACTTGGACGCATAGGCCGAACTGGCCGAACCTACTTTGCATTACAAGATGTGGTTTTGTCACTTGTTGTATACTTTTTACAACGCATAGTGTTGTGACTGGCCGAACGACCTACTTTGCATTACAAGATGTGGTGTTGTCACTTGTTGTATGCTTTGCAACGCATAGTATTGTGACTGGCCGAACGAACCTACTTTGCATTACAAGATGTGGTGTTGTCACTTGTTGTATACTTTACAACGCATAGTGTTGTGACAGGTTGTTGATACTTTGCATTCCAACGCGTGGTATTGTCACTGGCTGTCTACTGACACTTTACAGGTGATGGTAAAACAACCCCAGCCACTGACTGCACAACGCCTTCTGTTGTTCGTGACCGCCGTGACTGACTGTATACTTATTTTTCAACGCCTGGTGTTGTTCGTGACCGCCGTGACTGTATACTTACTCTTCAACGCCTGGTGTTGTTCGTGACCGCCGTGACTGTATATTTATTCTTCAACGCCTGGTGTTGTTCGTGACCGCCGTGACTGTATACTTATTCTTTAACGCCTGCTGTTGTTCGTGACCGCCGTGACTGACTGTATACTTATTCTTCAACGCTTGCTGTTGTTCGTGACCGCCGTGACTGACTGTATACTTATTCTTCAACGCCTGCTGTTGTTCGTGACAGCTGTGACTGACTGTATACTTACACTTCAACGCCTGGTGTTATTCGTGACAGCTGTGACTGACTGTATACTTAGTTTTTAACGCCTGGTGTTATTCGTGACAGCTGTGACTGACTGTATACTTAGTTTTTCACGCCTGGTGTTATTCGTGACAGCTGTGACTGACTGTATTCTTACTCCTCAGCGCATGGTGTTATTCGTGACCGCCGTGTATACTTACAGCTCAACGCCTGGTTTTATTCGTGACCGCCGTTACTGACTGTATACTTGCAGTTCAACGCATGATGTTATTCGTGACCGCATTGTGTGCCTGTATGCCTTCACTACGCGGGAAAAACGTTATCCCAAAGATTAGTCACTGGCTGTAGACGTACGTCGTAATCACGTGATGTTATTCATGAGGACAAACGCTGACTGTAAACGCACACCCGAACTGCTGAATCATCGGCGACATCGGTCGTAAACTGCTTATGTGCGCAGTAATGCGTCGTGTTATTTCTAAGGCCATTTTTGGAATGTCTTCTGGCGCGATGACACACTATGGTATTCGTGAGATGTTATTCAGGAGACACGCTGACTGTGTGCATATAATGCGTGATGGTTTTTCGCGAGACCCACTAACACTTCCTTAAACGCTGTAACGCGTGGTGGGTGGTGTTATGCGTGTGAGCGAACACTGGCTATAGACTGAACTTACAACAACAAGATCGCGGCGTTAATCCCGAAATCAGTCACTGTCGGACTGCAGCGAAAGGAGGAGGGAGGACGGGTGAGGGGTGGTGGTGGTGGAGAGGGGAGGTAGTAAAAGGTCTGGAGCCCAGGAGTCTGGCACTTCACACAGTGCTATTAATGCATTAGGCTCTTTGAGCCTGAGAGAGGCAGGCAGCTGGAGGAGGGCCGCTGTCGTGTCTCTTCTTGTTCACTCTGTTACACGGGTGGGGAGATGGCCGTTGAAAAAGGCCTTTTACTGTCAGGATTTCTCCACGTCGCTCTGATTTCTTTGGTGTCTGTCTCAGTCTCTTCTGTCTGTCGGGCTCTGCCTGTTTGTCTGTTCTGTCTGTCTGTCTGTCTCTGTCTGTCTCTGTTTCTATTCTATCACTTTCTCCTCTATCTCTGTCTCTGTATGTGTCCTTTTCTGTCCATGTCTGTGTCTGTCTCTGTGTGTGTCTGTCTATGTGTGTCAGCCTGTCTGTGTCTGTCTGCGCGTACGTCTGTGTGTGTGATGTGTGTGTGTGTGTGTGTGTGTGTGTATCCGTGCGTGGGTGGGTACGTACGTGTGTGATGCGGTGGAATCTGTAAGCCGATTCGTAATTGTCTGCTGATCCGTGTCGTTGGCGTCAATGAAAAATTGAAGGGAGAAACCCGTGCCTGGAAATCCTGTCATGCATGGCTGGCGTCACGTGACTGGACGAGGGGAACAAATCCTCACGTGCCGCTCACTGCCGGTGTCAACATCACTGAAGATACAACACGCCCGGCTTGCACGTGCGCTAATCATTTTCCTGTTTTGTATTGATTTGCTGGATGTAGGAATGCGTTTTGCTGGATGTGTGGAGAGAGAGAAGAGAAAGAAAGAAAGAGGGAGAGAATTGGCTTTTGGAGGGAGGTGAAAAGGGGAGAGAGAGAGAGACAGAGAGAGAGGGAAGAAGGTGGAGGGACAGAGAGAGAGAGAGAGAGGAGAGAGAGAGAGAGAGAGAGAGAGAGAGAGAGAGAGAGAGAGAGAGAGCGAGAGAGGAGAGAGGATACGCATTTGCAAGGAGGGATATACATGTATGTATGTATGTATGTATGGATATATATATATATATATATATATATATATATATATATATATATATATATATATATAGAGAGAGAGAGAGAGAGAGAGAGAGAGAGAGAGAGAGAGAATTCACATTTGGAAGGAGAGAGAGAGAGAGGGGGGAGAAAGAGAGAGAGAGAGAGAGAGATGCATATTTGGAGAGAGAGAGAGAGAGAGAGAGAGAGTGCACATTTGGAGAGAGAGAGAGAGAGAGAGAGAGAGAGAGAGAGAGAGAGAGCACATTTGTAAGGGGAGAGAGAGAGAGAGAGAGAGAGAGAGAGAGAGAGAGAGAGAGAGGCAGGCAGACAGACAGACAGACACACACACAGAGGGTGAGAAAGACAAGAGTTTGGAGTGAAGCACGCCAGCACACAGAGAGTGGAGCTATACAGATGAGGAAGAGGACGCTGTGTAAATGGCCGTAGGTGGGAGTGAACGACCTGAGACATAGACACTGGCAGGCAGGCGATTAGTCCGCAGGGCACAGGAGTACCGACTATCATTACCTGTGTCTTCATGTTCGGAACAAAAATACCACCCCCATTCCCAACATCATCTCTGTAGCGTTTTTCTTGCTCAGAACAAAAATACCACTCCCATCCCCAACATCATCTCTGTTGCGTTTTTCTTGCTCAGAACAAACATACCACCCCCATCCCCAACATCATCTCTGTTGCGTTTTTCTTGCTCAGAACAAACATACCTCCCCCATCCCCAACATAATCTCTGTTGCGTTTTTCCTGCTCAGAACAGAAATACCATCCCCACCCCAACATCATCTCTGTAGCATTTTTCTTGCTCGTGGATGTTCCAGACTTTTGCTGCCGTTACTTCGTACACGTGTAAGTACATGGGCAAGCTGGGAACGTTTTTTACGTGTTTGTATGTGTGCTAGGTGAATGGGTTCAGACAGCAGCTGCTTGAACTTGGAGTCCCGTGCGTTAACGTGTTCCACTTGAGCAGAAAAAGTGATCTTCCGTAGGCATTATTCAGGCTGAAGGAAGGAGAAGGACACGCTGGAGAGTGTCTTTGTATTCGTTGGCCACCCCTATTTTTGTCTGTTCGACATACACAGACGCCCGCGCGCGCAGTAAACATGCTACACACACGCACACAAAGACACACACGCGCGCGCACACATGGCTAGCTTGCATAGACACATGTACGTCCACACTCTTGTATGTGAGTATAATATATACATACTCATGACATAGACTAATATATGCCGTCCTCCTGTACATGTGAAGTTAAAACCTTTGCATGCATGCGTACATTTTCCCGTTTATTAACATTGCCAGGTAAAGGTGATCACACATAAAAAAAAACGACCAGATAAACGGATTGTATGAAAACAGGGCGATATTGATTTGGGGGGGTCTCTCTCTCTCTGAAGGGGAAGGAGGGGGGGGGGGGGGCATACATTAGGAAGCGCTGGGGAAAATCCAATATCTCCACACGCACGCCAAGGTATTATTCACCTGACATTAACGAGCCTGAAGACAAACTGATGCGCAACATACGAGGACGCACTCTCTCAACGAGGAAGGTTTTTTAGGGACAGTTGCCGAGTTTATGACTAGCAGCACAAAAAAATAATAAAATTGTATCCCACGATCCCCTTTACGGCACAGGAAACAAATAGCACGTGCAATCAAAGGAAGCGCTGGGTTATGTCCAGATGACGGGGATTATTGATCAGACGAAGACGAGATGCGCAACATACGAATGCCAGCGCTGCAGTTTATGACTGGAGCTGAAGACAAACGACAGAATGAGATAAGCAGATCAATCGGTGCTGATCAAATTTTGAAAAATGCCAGGAAATGAAAGGTTCCCTGGAGCGAATCAATTTTGACAAACGACCCGCCAGATAAAAACAGGGACAAACCCGCCAGATAAACTACAAGATAGATACGCGACGCGTTTCGTCCTCTTAGGTCTTCTGCAGGCAAAATAAACAACGCTCAGGACAATGAAAACGAAGAACGAGCAATCAGTTAAACGAAAAGTAGCATGCAACGAGCATTGCTCTGAATGTTGTTTGTCTTGCCTGTAGTCGTGTAGAAGACCTGAGAGGCCGAAACGCGTCGTGTGATTTGTTTGTCCCTGTTATCTGGCGGATTGACTTTAATTTCCTGTTAAATTAGTTTCACTCCGCCCGCAGTCACCACACTTTAACACTGACAGTGCTGACAGGGCCCACCAAACGAGTGGAACAAACGAAATGACCAAACAGACACAACGCGTTTTGACCTGTTGGTCTTCCTTCTTCAGGCAGGACAGATAACATTCAGAACACAGCCAGCGAAGGAGAACAGTCACGTATGCTTCTTCGATCTGATTGTAAACTTTGGTCCTGGGTGAACAGCTAAGACCACGCAATGGGACTGAAATGAAGGCCCTCACACTATGTTTGCCTCACGGTGGAAAGAATAAGCCAGAGTCTTTGCCATTGAAACAAGAACGAACGGTTCGGTTCGTATGATAGAGGTTGTAGATTCACGATACTCAACAGTTGAGATGTCCAGGCATATGTGAATAGGTGTGTGTGTGTGTGTGTGTGTGTGTGTGTGTGTGTGTGTGTGTGTGTGTGTGTGTGTGTGTGTGCCTTCTTGTTTGTAGGTGAATGGTACTTATTGCAATATTTATCTTCTTATTGGTTTCATTTATGTTTTTCGTTATTTTTTCGTTATTTTTTTCTGTGTTTGTAAGCACGTGGGCTTATGCAAGAGTAAGTGCCATAAATAATCATTATTATTATTATTATCATTATTATTACTGTTCCGAAATCGTAAAATGAATGTTAAAACGTTTTCGTAAAAGAAGTGTAGATTGGATATTGAAAGACAATAAGACGACTAGCTGTTGGATGGGCAGAAACAGGGTCTACGTTTGAAAGTGTGTGCGTTCGTGCTTATGGGCTTGCATGCATGCATGCGAGTGTGTGATTGTGTCTTATTCAGTCAGCTGCTTTGCTGGTGAATGCAAAGAATCTGTAGTCCCACTTGAAGATCTGTGCTGGTAATTGCCCCCTTTTTTTTTTTTGCAATCTCTTTAACACTGCCTTGTTTCGTGTCTTTACTGTCGTCCACTGATTTTCTGCCACTAGAAACTATTCATCAGTCTGAATTCCAGCAGTTGTTCCCTCTTGTTCCTTGTTCTAACATGGAAGATTTTCTGTTGCTGTCAGACAGTTAGAAAGCAAGACTGTCCAGGGTGGACTCTGTCTCTTCTATCATTCTTCTGTGCCAGCATGGCTTTTTAAGAAATGTATTTTTGCTTGATTCCCTGATTACTTGGTTGGTCTTGCCTAAAGAAGTCCCAATAGGTCGAAACGCGTAATGTCTTTTCGTTCCTTCGTTCGACGACTCAAAGATTCAATGTTTGATTTAATGTTTCAATTTCTGCCTGCGTTCACTATACTTTGAAAATGTGATTCCTTTCTGTTTTGGATTATTTCTAAAACTGTTTTTCATTTTCTCTTTCTTTGAATCCGGGATTGAGGAATCAAGTGGAATGGATGACGTTCTTGTCTTGGTTTAGAGTGTCTTAAGGATGTCAGCAGTTTGGCTGTTATAATATGATGATATGGTGACATGTATATTGTGCGTTTTCTTTTTTCTTTTTTTTTTTTTTTTTTTTTTAATGTGCGCATGGTCGGGTGGGCTGCAATAACACTGGAAGAGTGAACTGAACTCAACCAAGGGAAATCACTCAACTCGTAGGGCTGCAGTGCTGTCTTTTTCTGTGTGTACACATCCTTTTCATTCTTTCTTTCTGTTCTTTTTTTATTTTCGATTTCATCTGTAAATGATATCAACACAGAAAAGTGTTCCTCTGTGTGCTGTCAAGGTCAGGTTGTGGGCTCGCTGTTTTTTCCCTTAAATTTTGATTTTAATTTAATTGAAACTGGAGCATGAAGAATGATTCTGTGAAAATTGCAAGAACATGCCTGTAGCTGAAAACTCATCCGCAGCAATACGAAGTGTTAAAGGGAGTGTATGAAATCAAAGGAAGTTGAAAACAACAAAATAAAAGGATGTTGACAATGTTCTTCCTTTAAAGGGCGCTAGTCCAATCCAGTGACATTTTTGTTGATGACACAGTGCCGATCTGGCACCTGCATTATCGAACAGCACAGGTTTCCAAACAGGGAAACAAACACCGGAAGGTTACCAGTCCATGCCCCGTTTGCTGCACGTGGAAAGGTTAGAATGATGCACGTGCACTGCACCGATATCGACCCCCCCCCCCCCCCCCTCCGGGGGACCGTGAATGTCATCAAAACGATGGCTGGTATTGCGTCAGATTGTAGAAACAACATGGACTGTTTATTCTATGCGTTGATGAGGAAATCTGAATCTTCAATCACGCGGCTCACAGAAGCAAGACTATTTATTCTCTGTGTTAATGAGGTAGTCTGGTAACAGCCCTGATATGGCCCGTTGCGGTCAGCTGGGTTATAAGGAACATGAATTAACTGAATTTTCAGCTGTCCTTGCCCACAGAAACAACACTGCTCATGCTGTAACCTTCAGCCGTGCTTGCCAACAGAAACAAGGCTGTTTACTCTCTCCGTTTATGGAGGAATCTTAATCTTCAGAAGTGGTTTCCGCACATACACAGCACTGTTTACTTTCTGTTTTGAAGAGGTAATCTTGAGTAGTGTTTGTGCTCATAAACAACGATGTTTATGCTCTGTGTTAATGAAGTAATCTTAATCTTCAGTGCTGCTGGCCCACGAAAGAGCACTTTTTGTACTCCCAGTTCTTATAGAACAGGGAGTACTTTAGAATGGGAACGAAGAAGTGCCGCCTGTCTGTCTGTCCGTCCGTCGTCTGACCGTCCGTCCCTCCGTGGTCAAAATGTGTTCCACTCGCTCCAGACAAAACTACTGGACTGATCTTTCTGAAAATTTGTAGGTATGTTCATTATGGGTCAAGGATGATGCCCCATGTTTTAGTTATAAACATAACATAAAGAAGAAAAACCGTTACAGGCCGTTACAGCCGTTAGTAACGGCCATAACGGCCTGTAACGGTTTTTCTTCTTTATGGAATATCTCAAAAAGTACTTGGCCGATCTTTCTGAAAATCTGTAGGTATGTTCATATGGGTCAGGAATAATGCCTGATGTTTTAGTTTACCGTTATAGCCGTTATTAACGGCGGCTGTAACGGTCTGTAACGGTTTTTCTTTCTTTATGAAATATCTCAAAAGTACTTGGCCGATTTTTCTGAAAATTTGTATGTATGTTCATCATGGGTCACGAATAATGCCCGATGTTTTTAGTTTACCGTTATAGCCGTAATAACGGCTGTAACGGCCTGTAACGATTTTTCTCTTCTTGAAATATTACCGAAAGTACTTGGCCGATCTTTGGGTTACCATGCATGTTTTAGGGTCATGATGTTTTAGTTTACCCCGTTATAGCCATTACTATCGGCTGTAACGGCCTGTAACGTTTTTCTTTGTTTATGGAATATCTCAGAAAGTACTTGGCCAATCTTTCTGAAAATTTGTAGGTATGTTCATCATGGGTCCCGAATAATGCCCGATGTTTTAGTTCACCGTTATAGCCGTTACTAACGGCTGTAACGGCCTGCAACCGTTTCTCTTCTTTATGGAATATCTCCGAAAGTACTTGGCCGATCTTTGTGAAAATTAGCATGTGTGTTCATTATGGGTCACGAATGATGCCTGATGTTTTAGCTTACCCCGTTATAGCTGTTACTAAAGGCTGTAACGGCCCATAACGGTTTTTCTTCTCTATGGAATATCTCAGAAAGTACTTGGCCGATCCTTTAGAAAATTTGTAGGTATGTTCATTATGGGTCAGGGATGATGCCCGATGTTTTAGTTTACCCTGTTACAGCTGTTACTAACGGCTGTAACGGCCTGTAACGGTTTTTTCTTCTGTATGTAATATCTCCGAAAGTACTTGGCTGATCTTCGTGAAAATTAGCAGGTATGTTCATTATGGGTTACGGATGATATCCGATGTTTTAGTTCACCCCGTTATAGCCGTTACTAACGGCTTAACGGCCTGTAACGGTTTTCCTTCTTTATGGAATATCTCCGAAAGTACGTGGCCGATCTTTCTGAAAATTTGTAGGTATGTTCATTATGGGTCAGGAATAATGCCCGTTGTTTTAGTTTACCGTTATAGCCGTTACTAACGGCTGTAATGACCTGTAACGGTTTTTCTTCTTTATGGAATATCTCATAAAGTACCCGGCCGATCTTTGTGGAAATTAGCAGGTATGTTCATTATTAGTCAGGAATAATGCCCGATGTTTTAGCATACCGTTTCAGCTATTTCTAACGGCCTGTAACGGTTTTTCTTCTTCATGGAATATCTCCGAAAGTACTGGGCCGATCTTTCGGAAAATTAGCAGATATGTTCATTATGGGTCACGAATGATGCCCGATGTTTTCAGTTTACCGTTATAGCTGTTACTAACGGCTGTAACGGCTTGTAACGGTCTTTCGTCTTTGTGGAATATCTCAAAGGTACTTGGCCGATATTTCTGAAAATTGGAGGTATGTTCATTATGCGTCAGGAATAATGGCTGATGTTTTAGTTTACCGTTATAGCCGTTACTAACGGCTGTAACGGCCTGTAACGGTTTTCCTTCTTTATAGAATATCTCAGAAAGTACTTGGCCCGATCTTTGTAAAAAATTTGTAGGTACGTTCATTATTGGTTACGGGTGATGCCCATTTTTTTAGTTTACCGTTATAACCATTACTAACAGCTGTAACGGCCCGTAACGGTTCTTCTTTTTGGAATATCTCCGAAAGTTCTCGGCCGATCTTTATGAAATTATTAGCAGGCATGTTCATTATGGGTCAAGGATGATGCCGATGTTTTAGTTTACCCTGTTACAGCTGTTACTAACAGGCCAGTACTTTTTGTATTCCATAAACAAAGAAAAACGTACAGGCCGTTACAGACGTTACTGGCCTGTAACTTTTTGAAATTTATGGAATATCTCAGAAAGTACTTGGCCGATCTTTCAGAAAATGTGTTGGTATGTTCATTATGGGTTACGATTAATGCCAGGTGTTTAATTTGCCGTTTTAGCTGTTACTAAAGGCTGTAACGGCCTGTAACGGTTTTTCTTCTTTATGGAATATCTCTGAAAGGACATGGTCGATCTTTGTGAAAATTAGCAGGTATGTTCATTATGGGTCACGGGTGATGCCGGATATTTTAGTTTACCCCCCGTTATAGCCGTTACCAACGTCTGTAACGGCCTGTAACGTTTTTCTTTGTTTATGGAATATCTCAAAAAGTACTGGGCAGGTCTTTCTTAAAATTTGTAGGAATCTTCATTGTGGGTCACGAACAATGCCCGATGTTTTAGTTTGCCGTTATATCTGTTACGAACGGCTGTAACGGCCTGTAACGGTTTTTCTTCTTTATGGAATATTTGAGAAAGTACGTGGCCGATCTTTCTGAAAATTGCAGGTATCTTCATTAAGGGTCACGGATGATGTCCGATGTTTTAGTTTACTCCGTTATAGCCGTTACTAACGGCTGTAACGGCCTGTAACGATTTTCCTTCTTTATGGAATATCTCTCGAAAGTACTTGGCCGATCTTTCTGAAAAATTTGTAGAATGTTCATTATGGTCACGAATAATGCCCGATGTTTTAGTTTACCCGTTTTAGCCGTTACTAATGGCCTGTAACGTTTTCTTCTTCTTGGAATATTAATACAGAAAGTACTGGGCCGATCTTTGTGAAAATTACCAGGTATGTTCATTATGGGTCACGGATGTTGCCCGATGTTTTAGTTTGCCGTGTTACTAACGGCTCTAACGGCCTGTAACGGTTTTTCTTCTTCTTTGGAATATCTCCAAAGTACTTGGCAGATCTTTGTGAAAATTAGCAGGTATGTTCAGTATGGGTTACGGATGATGATGCCGGATGTTTCAGTTTACCGTTGTTGCTGTGTACTAACGGCTGTAATGGCCCATAACGTTTTTTTCTTTTTTATGAAATGTCTCAGAAAGTACATAGCTGATCTTTGTGAAAATTAGCAGGTATCTTCATTATGGGTCACGGATCATGCCCGACGTTTTAGTTTACCGTTATGGCTGTTACTAGCGGCTATAATGGCCCATAACGGTTTTTCTTTTTTTTATGGAATATCTCAGAAAGTACTTGGTCGATCTTTCTGAAAATTTGTAGGTATTATGGGTCACGGATGATGCCCGATGTTTTATTTACCATTATAGCCGTTACTAACAGCTATAACGGCCCCTAACGGTTTTCCTTCTTCATGAAATATCTCAGAAAGTACGTGGCCGATATTTCCGAAAATGTGCAGGTATGTTCATTATGGGTCACGGATGATGCCCGATGTTCAGGTTTACCGTTATAACCGTTACTAACGGCCCAAATGGTTTTCTTCTTATGGAAAATCTCAGAAAGTTCCTGGCGGATCTTTCTGAAAATTTGTAAGTATGTTCATTATAGGTCACAGGTGATGGCCGATGTTTACCAGAAGAGCCATTACTAACGGTTAGACCAGCCCAAGATGGTTTTTCCTCTTTACTGAATATATCACGTGTTTCAGGATATACTGGGAGTACGTTTATATGCTTTGCATCTTGTTTGTGAACTTAATCTTCAGCGGTGCACACCTTCAGAAACACCATTTCTTATTACCTATGTTGAGAGGTAATCTTCTGTACAGCCCTGTCCACCCAATTCAGCAGAGAGAAGGAGGTGATGGTGGTGGTGACGGGGGAGGGGGTGGGGGTTATGTGATGAGTGAGAGGGACGAGTGGAGGGGTGCGATCCTTGAAATGAAGGAATATGGGTCGAGACTTCATACTTCGGGTTTATAGGGTCGAGACTTCATACTTCGGGTTTATACGGGTCGAGACTTCATTCTTCGGGTTTATACGGGTCGAGACTTCTTACTTCGGGTTTATACGGGTCGAGACTTCATACTTCGGGTTTATACGGGTCGAGACTTCTTACTTCGGGTTTATACGGGTCGAGTCTTCATACTTCGGGTTTATACGGGTCGAGACTTCATACTTCGGGTTTATACGGGTCGAGACTTCATACTTCGGGTTTATACTTTCATACTTTCTACTTTGTGGCTGTGACGAGACAGGTGGTATTGGTGATTTACGGACATTTGCATTACATTGCCTGCCTTGACCTCTTTATCGTTGTCTTTGTCTTTCTATGTGAAAGCTGTTCTTCTGCTTTATCAGCTTTTTCTCTTTTTCTTCTACTTTTTCTTCCTTCTGAAAGATCGGTGGTCAAAAACAGTTTTGGTGCCTTTTCTTTCAGCTGTTTCTTTGGTGTCTCTGTCTGCGTTCGTGTGTGTGTGTGTGTGTGTGTGTGTGTGTGTGTGTGTGTGTGTGTGTGTGTGTGAGAGAGAGAGAGAGAGAGAGAGAGAGAGAGAGAGAGAGAGTGAGTGTGTGTGTGTGTGTGTGTGTGTGTGTGCGCGCGCTCGTGCGCGTGGGCGCGCTCGTGTGTGTGTGTGTGTGTGTGTGTGTGTGTGTGTGTGTGTGTGTGTGTGTGTGTGTGTGTGTGTGTGTGTGTGTGCGTGTGTGCGTGCGTGTGTGTACACAGTAGTAAGAACTCGTGGCTAAATCCCAATTGCTTGATGGTCCGTCTCGTTGGCGCGCCAATGAAAAATGAAGGAGAGAAGTGTCTGGAATCCTGTCTTGCGTGACCAGACTTTCTGGGACTTAACGAGGGCAACGAATCTTTGGAGATGGATGAGAGAAGGGGAGAAGGGCGGAGAGGATCGGAGAAGAGGTTGGGGGTGGGGATGGAGGTGTTTATTGACTGCGTAAGACGAAAGAGAATCATGCCTGGTAGGAATGATGTGTGCAACTTTGTGTGGGTGTGTTGCATTGATTCACTTGTTGAACGGAAGGAAAAGAGAGAGTGGGAGGGAGCGAGGGGTAAAAAAAGAAGGAAACTTGAAGATGGGCTAAGCTTTAGGGAGACTGATCAGGGATGAGGGATAGACAGTAGGTCAGTATATCTATACATCTATCTATCTATTTTAACTATATATATATATATATATATCTATATATATATCTATATATATATCTATCTATCTATCTATCTATCTATCTATCTATATCTATCTATCTATCTATCTATCTCTCTATCTCTCTCTATCTATATATATATATATATATATAGAGAGAGAGAGAGAGAGAGAGAGAGGAAAAAAAATACACAGTAACAATCTAGACAGACGGGATTGTTGATCAGTGTAAAGGTTGATAGATTGAGTGATTGATGATTGATTGAGTGATTGATTGATTGATTGATTGATTGAGAGAGAGAGAGAGAGAGAGAGAGAGAGAGAGAGAGAGAGAGAGAGAGAGAGAGAGAGAGAGAGAGAGAGATCTGATGAAATAGAACAGTAAACCTGGAGGTGGCAGTGGGTCGTGGTGACTGAGTTATGAACTGCCATTGGCTGGTTCGTCCAACACAGTCGTCGTGATTGTGAGGACTGTCGCTGTAACGTCAGGTACAAAAATGCCGCCCCCCCCCCCCCCCCCCTTGGGCTTCCACCGCGTCCAGCCAAACAGCCTGTCCACACTGCAGGCGGCTGATGCGTCCATTGTGATGGTGTTGATGTTGAGTGTGGTCTATGACAGGATGAACACTGCCCTGAACAGTTGTGTGGGTGCTGTTTGTGCTGGCTTAGCGCGCTTTTAATTAATGGAGACTGGTGGTTAGTCGTAAGAGAGGTTTCAGCTTCGGAGGCTGGGAGGATGAGGTACCATAATGCCTACAGCTGTTGTTCGTCCTTCGATTTGAAAGATGACCATGACTTCAATCTCAGATGGAAGATCGCTGAGTGTGGGTCCGCAGGTGGCTGGCGAGGCCGATCTGGGCCCGGAAGGAACGCCCATCTGTGGGACACATGTGGCTGGGTGCTACAGTGGAGGTGGAGGTAGCTCTGGCCTTGCGCGCGGCTCGCTTTCTCTCAGCAGAAGCTTCTGCTGTGTGTCTCTTCTCTGATGTACATGCACCCTTTGTGATGCTGCTTCGCCAGGCAGAGCGGTCCAGGGCAAGCGACTCCCAGGTGTTGCGGTTGATGTCCGGGCCTTTGAGGGACACTTTGAGGCAGTCCTTGAAACGTTTGTTCTGCGCCCCCAAAAAAAACAAAACAAAAAAAAAAAAAAAACAAAAAAAATCTTTGCGCTTGCCCTGACTCAGTTCTACTCAGTGCTTACAGTAGTGTTATGTGGAACCCATCCCTGCCTATTCAACGTGCGCACACGCGCATACACGCACACGCACACGCACGCACACACACACACACACACATGCATGCAATCACACACACACACATGCATGCATGCACGCACGCTCGCACGCGCGTGCACACACACATACATGCGCGCGCGCGCACACACACACGCGCACACACACACACACACACACACACACACACACACACACACACACACACACACACACACACACACGCACACACAAATACGCGCGCGCGTGCGGGGCGTTTATGCAATATTGGTAATGCAACATGCAGTTGTACATTTGTGCATGACCATAAACTGGCTTGTACTCTTGCAGGTATGTGAAAACAGAAAGAGTGGGTTGACAAACATACACACACACACACAGACACAGACAGACAGACAGACAGACAGACAGACAGACAGACAGACAGACACACACACACACACTCACACACACACACAGCATACACACACACACGCGCGCGCGCGCGCACACACACACGCGCACACGCGCATACACACACACACACACACACACACACACACACACACACACACACACACACACACACACACACACACACACACACACACACACACAGAGCATCCACACACATTTCACAAAGAAATAATCCAATATCTTAATCAGATTTCGCTGTGGCTGAAGACTTAATGGGCAGAGAAGTTTCAAAACAGACTGACTCACACACACACACCAAAAGCGTACACCTGCTTATTGAAACATCCCCTGCGTGTGTTCATGTTGTCACATGGCTTTTGTTTGGACGTAAGTTACCCATACAACTGGCAACTGGACCTAAGTTGCCCCATAAGACCGGTAAATGGACGTAAATTGCCCCACATGACTGGTAAATGGACGTAAGTTGCCCCATAAAACTGGTAAATGGACGTAAAATTGCCCCACACGACTGGTAAATGGCGTAAGTTATCCCACACAACTGTAAATGGACGTAAATTGCCCCACACGACTGGTAAATGGACGTACGTTGCCCTTAAAAACTGATAAATGGACGTGAATTTCCACGTAAGACTGGTAAATGGACCTAAATTGCCCATACGACTGGTAACTGCACGTAAGTTGCCCCATACAACTGGTAATTGGAACTAAGTTGCCCCATACGACTGGTAAATTGACCTTAATTGCCCCCATACGACTGGTAGATGGAAGTAAATTGTCCCATAAGACTGGTAATTGGACGTAAATTTCCCAATAAGACTGGTAAATGGACATAAGTTGCCCCATAAGACCGGTAAATGGACATAAGTTGCCCCATAAGACTGGTAAATGGACATAAGTTGCCCCATAAGACTGGTAAATGGACATAAGTTGCCCCATAAGACCGGTAAAAATGGACATAGTTGCCCCATAAGACTGGTAAATGGACATAAGTTGCCCCATAAGACTGGTAGATGGACATACGTTGTCCCATAAGACTGGTAAATGGACATAAGTTGCCCCATAAGACTGGTAAATGGACTTAAATTTCCTCATAAGACAGATAATTGGGCATAAATTGCCCCATAAGACTGGTAAATGGACGTAAATTGCCCCATAAGACTGGTAAATGGACGTAAATTGCCCCATAAGAATGGTAAAGACGTAAATTGCCCGGTCCAATTGGTAATTGGACGTAAATTGCCCCATACAACTTGGACTTAAGAGATAACTGGATGCACATTTACCCATAAATAAATTGCCCTAGAAACTGGTAATTGGACGTAAATTGCTCCATACAACTGGTACTTAGACGTAAATTGCCACATACAACGGATAATGGGACGTAAATGCCCCATATGACTGTAGTTTCACGTGAATTGCCCCGTACAACTACTAATCACGTATTTTAGGCTGACAGACTGGTGTAAAAAAAAAAAGACCCACAGATATTTTTGCAGAGATAAAATCCAACATCTCAACATGCGTCGCACCTTGATCACCAGGACATCAATGCATGCACAACTTGGAAACGGACTGGTTGATAAAAGAAAAATCCCATAAGAGAGCTTCTTCGGCGATGAGTGTTTATTTTTGGGGCGACAGCTGCTGAATTCATTTCTAGCGGCGCAAAAGCTAATGAATCTCTCCACTCCCATTACTGCCTGGGAACGAGTAGCATGTGCTGTCAGCTTGCTGTGTCAGATGACGGGGGTTTAATCAGGCGACAGGACACACTGGTACAGCAGTTTTCAGTCGGTGGAGGCAAACGAGAGAATGAGAATGGCAGATGAACTGGTGGCTGTTCGTTTTTCTCACAATGCGAATCTTCTTGAAGACAAACTACAATGCGAATGGCAGATGAGCTAACACTTGTCAGTTTTCCTTGTTATACGACTCATGGAAGACAACAACAACATGAAGACTAAGGTCATAGTGATAATAATGATAATGATGATGATGATGAATGAAAACAGTAATAATAATCATAATGATAGCAATTACAATAAAAATAGTGATGATGACGATGGATAGTGATTTTAATGACAATAATGAGTGATGAAGATTTATTAGTGATTATTTTCCCAGTAAGCTCAAATCACTTTGTTTATACGTAACTGTTAAAAACACACTCACTCAGACACACATAGACATTTGCACATAGAGACACAGACAGACAGACAGACAGACAGACAGACACACACACACACACACACACACACACACACACACACACACACACACACACACACGCAACACACAAAAAATCGTAATCACCAAGTGGAACTCCTTGCTCCACTCACCATCCCATCGATTCAAACCAAGACAGCTGTTGCTCACAGACATGAGCGCGAGGCATGAAAACATCCCAAGGAAGGAAAAACAAACTCGTTGATGTCAAAAGTATAGTTGTTATGTAAAATTATGTGGTTACATGTTTGCTGTGGTTTTGGGTTGTGTTTCTTTCTGTGTGTGTGCGTCAGGACTTTCTTTTCTACATGATGACAACCTGAGAGGGCCCCGCCTAGACAGCTGGACTATATAACACTGAAACAGTTCACTGTGCTCAAGAAAGGGAAATCACTCAAACTTCAGGGCTTCTTTGCTTGTCTTGTGTCTTTCTAACTGTGTGCTCCTTTGCTTATCATGTTTCTTGCTAACTGTGTGCGTTCCTTTGTCATGTTTTCATTCTAACTGTGTGTTCCTTTGTCTGGTATCTTTCTAACTATGCGTTCCTTTGCTTGTCTTGTTTCTTTCTAACTGTGCGTTCCTTTGTTGTCTTGTTTCTTTCTAACTGTGCGTTCCTTTGTTTTGTTTCTTTCTAACTGTGCGTTCCTTTGCTGTCTTGTTTCTTTCTAACTGTGCGTTGCTTTGCTTGTCTTGTTTCTTTCTAACTGTGCGTTCCTTTGTCTTGTTTCTTACTAACTGTGCGTTCCTTTGCTGTCTTGTTTTCTTTCTAACTGTGCGTTCCTTTGTCTTGTTTTTTTTTTTTTTTAACTAACTGTGCGTTCCTTAGCTGTCTTGTTTCTTACTTACTGTGCGTTCCTTTGCTGTCTTGTTTCTTTCTAACTGTGCGTTCCTTTGTCTTTTTTCTTTCTAACTGTGCGTTCCTTTGTCTGGTTTCTTTTCTTTAACTGTGCGTTCCTTTGCTTGTCTTGTTTTTTTACTAACTGTGCGTTCCTTTGCTGTCTTGTTTCTTTACTAACTGTACGTTCATTTGTCTTGTTTCTTTCTAACTGTGCATTCCTTTGCTGTCTTGTTTCTTTCTAAGTGTGCGTTCCTTTGCTTGTCTTGTTTCTTTCTAACTGTGCGTTCCTTTGCTGTCTTGTTTCTTTCTAACTGTGCGTTCCTTTGCTTGTCTTGTTTCTTTCTAACTGTGCGTTCCTTTGCTTGTCTTGTTTCTTTCTAACTGTGCGTTCCTTTGCTGTCTTGTTTCTTTCTAACTGTGCGTTCCTTTGCTGTCTTGTTTCTTACTAACTTTGCGTTCCTTTGTCTTGTTTCTTTCTAACTGTGCGTTCTTTGCTTGCCTTGTTTCTTTCTAACTGTGCGTTCCTTTGTTGTCTTGTTTCTTTCTAACTGTGCGTTCATTTTGTCTTGTTTCTTTCTAACTGTGCGTTTCTTTGCTGTCTTGTTTCTCTCTAACTGTGCGTTCCTTTGCTGTCTTGTTTCTCTCTAACTGTGCGTTCCTTTGCTGTCTTGTTTCTTACTTACTGTGCGTTCCTTTGCTGTCTTGTTTCTTGTTTCTGGTTTTTTGTTTCTTGTCTTGTTTTTTTTTTTTTACTAACTAACTGTGCGTTCCTTAGCTGTCTTGTTTCTTACTTACTGTGCGTTCCTTTGCTGTCTTGTTTTCTTTCTAACTGTGCGTTCCTTTGTCTTGTTTCTTTCTAACTGTGCGTTCCTTTGTCTGGTTTTTCTTTCTAACTGTGCGTTCCTTTGCTTGTCTTGTTTCTTACTAACTGTGCGTTCCTTTGCTGTCTTGTTTCTTTACTAACTGTACGTTCATTTGTCTTGTTTCTTTCTAACTGTGCATTCCTTTGCTGTCTTGTTTCTTTCTAAGTGTGCGTTCCTTTGCTTGTCTTGCTTCTTTCTAACTGTGCGTTCCTTTGTTGTCTTGTTTCTTTCTAAGTGTGCGTTCCTTTGCTTGTCTTGTTTCTTTCTAACTGTGCGTTCCTTTGCTTGTCTTGTTTCTTTCTAACTGTGCGTTCCTTTGCTGTCTTGTTTCTTTCTCTACTGTGTGCGTTCCTTTGCTGTCTTGTTTCTTACTAACTTTGCGTTCCTTTTGTCTTGTTTCTTTCTAACTGTGCGTTCCTTTGCTTGCCTTGTTTCTTTCTAACTGTGCGTTCCTTTGTTGTCTTGTTTCTTTCTAACTGTGCGTTCATTTGTCTTGTTTCTTTCTAACTGTGTGCGTTTCTTTGCTGTCTTGTTTCTCTCTAACTGTGCGTTCCTTGCTGTCTTGTTTCTCTCTAACTGTGCGTTCCTTTGCTTGTCTTGTTTCTTTCTAACTGTGCTTTCCTTTGCTTGTCTTGTTTCTTTCTAACTGTGCGTTCCTTTGTCTTGTTTTTCTTTCTAACTGTGCGTTCCTTTGCTTCTCTTGTTTTTTTCTAACTGTGCGTTCCTTTGCTTGTCTTGTTTCTTTCTAACTTGTGCGTTCCTTTGTTTGTCTTGTTTCTTTCTAACTGTGCGTTCCTTTGCTTGTCTTGTTTCTTTCTAACTGTGCGTTCCTTTGCTTGTCTTGTTTCTTTCTAACTGTGCGTTCCTTTGCTTGTCTTGTTTCTTTCTAACTGTGCTTTCCTTTGCTTGCCTTGTTTTCTTTCGAACTGTGCGTTCATTTGCCTTGTTTCTTTCTAACTGTGCGTTCCTTTGCTGTCTTGTTTCTTTCTAACTGTGCATTCCTTTGTCTTGTTTCTTTCTAACTGTGCTTTCCTTTGTTTGTCTTGTTCTTTTTCTCTTTGACTCGTAAAGGATCATCGTAACAAATGTTTTCATCCGCAAGCTGTCAAGAGTCAGGTTGTAGGTACCCAGCTTTTAATTCATTTATTTAAAAAAAAAAATGAAACTGAGCATGAAGAATTATTTTGTGACGATTTTAACAGCATGGCTGTAATTGAATACAACAACAACAAAGCCAAGCCAAACCAAGCCAAACAAAAAACAGAAAGAAAAAAACGTCTTTACCAGCAGAAACTGATAGAGGGAATATTTGAAGAAAGAGAAAGTGAAAACAGTGAATTAAATGAATTACAGTTCTCTCTCTCTCTCTCTCTCTCTCTCTCTCTCTCTCTCTCTCTCTCTCTCTCTATCTGAAAAGTCGTCTGTCAAATCAGTGACACTGTCTGGATAACAAGATGCGGATGCAGCACAGGAACAGCACAGGTTTCCAAACAGGGAAATAAATATACCGGAATGTTACCGTTTGCTGCACGTGGAAAGGTTAGAATGATGCACGTGCACTTCAGCCGTTATCGACCCCCCTGGGACCGTGAATGTCATCAAAACGATGCTGGGTATTGCGTCAGATAGAAACAACATGGACTCTTCATTCTGTGCGTTGATGAGGCAGTGTTAAACTTCAGCTGTCCGTGCACGTAGAAACACCATTGTGGATATGAGGCGGTTTTAATCTTCGGAAGTATAAATTTGTTCAAAGACACAACAGTTTATTCGTTTTGTTGATGAAGTTATCCTAACTTCAGCAGCATTGGTCCACAGAAACAGCCCGGTTTATTCTTGATGTTGATGACGTAATCCTAATCTTCAGCTGTGCCTGCCCACTCAAACAACACTTTATTTATTATTTATTTATTTATTTATTAATTATTTATTTATTTTCAGTTTTGATGAGGAAATCTTAATCTTCAGCCACGCTTGCCCATAGAAACAACAATAATTATTTATCCTCTGTATTGTTAAAGTAATTCTGACCTTCAGCCTTTCTTCTCCACAGAAAGAACGCTGTTTATTTTCTGTGTTAACGAGGTAAACTTAAATCTTTAAGTGCGCTTGCCCATTGAAACGAATCTGATCACTTATACTGTATGTAAACAGGGCCATGATTCAGTGATGTTTTCTGACAAAAGCTGTCATTTCATTCTCTGTGCTGATGAGGTAATATTCAGCCATGCCCGCCTCTGGGCGCTTGTTCAGCATGCTAACAAAGTTATGATTCAGGGATGTTTGCCGATATAACGGAACTGTTTATTCCCTGCACTGGTAATCCTAATTTGCTGCGGTATTTCCCTTAGGAGAAAAACCAAAGGAAACAAAAACACAAAGAAAGACACTATATGTTCTCGGTCTGAAAGCAGGTATCTTCCTTAGTCGTCAGCCTAGTCGGCCCAGTTCAGGAAACAGAGGGTGGCGTGGGTGTTGTGAAGGGGGGCGGGGGGTGGGGAGGGGGGGTGTGTGATCAGTGGAAGGTCAGAGGGAAAGGGAAGAGCGGATCTTCTGTGTGCATTCCAAACCATGTTGCTCACCTCGGCGTCGGTCTCTGATTGTTCTTTCATGGTTGACACCAGACAGGTGTACGTTTTGATTTCTATCTTGTTCGGCTTTTTCTCTCTTTCTTTTGTTTTTTTTTTTTTCCTTTTTGTAGTTTTGTTTGAAGAAGTGTATCTTTTTGATTTTTCATTTTTCATCTGTTTCGTCTTTTTCTTCTTCCTTTTTTTTTTTCGTTTTTCCTGTTTGTCTTTTCTTTTCTTCCCTTTTCTTTCAATGTGTTGTGTGTGTGTTGTGTCTCTCGCTGCACTTTCCCCAATCTCTCCTTCTTCTCTCTCTCTCTCTCTCAGTCTCTCTTTCTGTCTCTCTCTCTCTCTCTGTCTGTCTGGCTCTGTCTCTCTGTCCTCTCTGTGTCTCTCTGTCTCCCTTATGTCTGTGTCTGTGTGTGTGTGTGTGTGTGTGTGTGTGTGTGTGTGTGTGTGTGTGTGTGTGTGTGTGTGCGTGTGCGCGCGCGCGCGCGCGCATGCGCGAGCGTGCGGGCGCTAAATGTTAAAAGTCTATCTGCGGTTGTTTCTTTTGTTCCGTCTGTCTTTCTTAAGTTTCTTCTTCTGCTTTTTTTCTTTTTTCTTTCTTTACGCATGTCTGTCTTTTGTCTTCTTTTAGCTTTTCGATTCTTCTTCCAGTTTTTCATCAGAGGTCGAAAGCTACGAGTGAGTAGTGCATCTTCTTTTGTTGGGAGACTAGGTCTAATGCTAGATAGCAATAGGTCAGAACCTTTTTGTGTGGTGCCGTGATCGTTTGTGTGCACGTCCGCAGTTTGGCAAGATTCTCAGATTCATGGAAACCGAAGTGGAAGCAGGATGTAAGAAACTGAAACTAAGCCCCTTGCAACGTGCACACTTTGAGGTGCGCGTGCAAAGCGAACATGCAAAACTAAACTGAGTGCTGTTGTCACTGTCGTTACTTGAAAGCCGAGCCAACTGACATCTACATCCGTCATCTGCATCACAGAGAAATTCAGCTCTCCGAATAAGGAAACAAATACAGGCAGTTGCCAGTCCCGACCCCGTGCAAGCCGAGAAGTTGGAAAAGATTCAATATGAAATATTGAAAAATCCGCACGTTGTATTATGAAACGATCAACAAAAACTAAACTAAAAAAAGAATCAGGAAACATATAACAGTCACACAACAGGCGAGACTATGCAGCGTACGTCGATGACCTTGTCAACGGGTAAAAATACTTGTGGAACATTCATTAATTTACAACAGGAAGTAGGATGAACAACGAAAGGAGCTGCGTTTCTTCTGTTGATGAACATTACGAGGCACATTGCCGCGGGGTGAGTAGAGGACAAGGATATTGGCAGCCGCAGCGACGGCGCAAGGAGAGAGGCGATTACGTTGATTTTTTCAGACCTCTGAATATGGATCGAACATCGGTGAAATTCACTGTTGCTAAAGAATTGTCCTGATGCTGCCACCAGTTTATCGATTCAGGTTGTGCATCAGCATCAGACCTGAGGATCTATGCTTGGATCACACTCTTACACCTTGTCAGACAATTATTCCTAGGTTATGGAGTGGAACGAGATGGATGACCCGATTGATGATGACGTCATCATTGTGACGTGCGAAACTCTTTCTCTCTCTCTGTCTGTCTGTCTGTCTGTCTGTCTGAGTCTGTCTGTCTTTCTCTTTCTCTCTCTCACACAGTGTGTCTCTGTCTCTCTCTCTCTCTCTCCCCCCCACACACTGCTAAATTGTTACATCCACACACGCATGCGTGTGCGCGCGCGCGCACGCACACACACACACACACACACACACACACACACACACACACACACACACACACACACACACACATTATTGCATTGCATTTCACAGTGTTGTTTGTGCTCCTGAAGGTCAGAAAGCGAATGTGAAATGGTTTGATGATGAGCGTTGCTTGAGTTTTGCCGCCCCAGTGGCTTGGAACTCACTGCCTCCCGCTTCACGTAATCTGCCCACCTCTTAGTGACACTTTCCTGTCATCCCACTGCTTGGCATTAATACCTATGTAGACAGACTGTTCAAGCAAAGTGAAAGGTCATGGGTGAAAATGGACGAGTTCACGGTGTAGAAATCTCTGGTGTTGACAGTTTGTGGACGATGGTATTCGCAATACTGGTACCACAACTGAGATTCGTCCTGCGTTCCCTGGCCGTCTCATTGATTGAAGGGTAAAATCCAACAAGAATCCAATCCTCTGTTACCATCACCATACCCACACTTTCCTCCGGAATCTTGCCAATACCTAGCGTTGCTTACTGGGCGGTTTTTATCAAGAACCGCTCCTACCTCGCCTTCGTTACAATCCTGTTTGCCAAGAAACGCACCTGAGATCAGCAGTCATTGAGTCTGTCGGTCTTGCACTACCAATGGTGCCATAACGAAGGCTTGTTGCGTCAGTCTGGGCCATAAACAATATGAACTGAACAGGCACCAAGCAGCCGTGCTTGTTATCTTCGTTCCTATGGCAAATCTCAGTCTTCACCCGGGCTTGTACAGTTGGGCGAACAGTTGGGCGAACAGTTGGGCGTACAGTTGGGCGAACGCAGGAGGATGGGAGGACAGGAATGAGTGTTACAATTCGCTCTGCAGTGACATCGCCGAGTGACAGTCAGCGGGCTCTGCTTCCCCAGTATATGACGCAACTATCTGCTTTCTAAGAGAGAGAGAGAGAGAGGGGGGGGGGGGGGGGGAGACAGACAGAGAGAGAGAGAGAGAGAGAGAGAGAGGAGAGAGGGGGGAGGGAGACCACCAGGGCTAGAAAGCCTGCTTTGCGATCTTGGAAAATGTTGCACAATTTAGGTTGGTAGAAGGGAAGGGGGGAAGACGTATATCAAATTGCTGGCTGTTTATATTCTGATTGTCCTGCGTACCTCAAATTCTGCCTCAGCGCCTCATGACAACACTGATCACAGAGTGTTTACGATCATTTTGCCAGACGCGTCATTCCCAGACGTTACGTTAGGGTAAGTTAGTCAGTATGTTAAAATGGTATTGTTCTTGTCCGCCCCTTTCAGTTTGATCCGGAAGGCCCATCTGCTGCTGCTCTACAACCAGCGATCTTTTTCGTCCGACATGTCCGGGTCGGCCCAGGCTGTGTGGCACCGGCTGCTTTCCTCAGGGATGGACGCGGACGAAGTGGGCCGATGGGATTCCTTCAGTCTGTCTGGAGTGGTCGTTCTGACTTGCTGACGTAACAACTGTCATGATCAACACACTTTGATGTAATAAATGACACACGCCTTGTCCCGCTTGTTGATGTGCTTCCTGGGTGGAGTTGGGGTCACGCTTGATTGTAATAAATGACACACACCTTGTCCCGCTTGTTGATGTAATGAATGATTCCTGGATGTGGTTCCTGGTGATGTCGGGGTAAATGATGTAATGAATGACACACGCCTTGTCCCGCTTGTTGATATGGTTCCTGGGTGGAGTTGGGGTCACGCTTGATGTAATGAATGACACACACCTTGTCCCGCTTGTTGATATGATTCCTGGGTGGAGTCGGGTTCACGCTTGATGTAATGAATGACACACACCTTGTCCCGCTTGTTGATGTGCTTCCTGGGTGGAGTCGGGGTGCGGGGACACTGTTGCCTGCCTCCCGCACTTTTTCGCTGTAGAGTGTTTGGCTGCCGTGCCATCGAGAGCGACAGTTCCAACAGTTCTATTTACCATAAAGACCTTACTGTTTTGGGTGCATGTGGGAGAAAAAAAAAATGGGCCGAACGCAATATCCCTTCTCCTTTTTTTGTGTATATCTATGGCATTTAAAAGTGCATATATTTTGCTTCTATAGAAGATGAAGTGGATTGTAAACGGAGAAAAGCAGGATTAGAAACTGGATTGCTTACAATATTCTTTGCTTTTCATTTCTTCACCTTTTATCAGTACATCTTTATGGATATGATGGACCACGTGATCGCCTATCTTTTTAAAACTGCTTTGCCGCTGGTAGGAAAAGCTGGCAGGATTTACCTGTCGATTGCCTTATTAAGCAAAGTACGATCACACTTTTATGAAGACAAGCCTAAAATACGAACCTGAATAATTCTGGGAGCTTCAGGGCTCCTACTGTCTGCCATTCTGCGCTGAGTCATCCTCCATTTGTCCAGACAAGGTCTTTCAAATCTGAACGTAGCTTAGTGGTTGAGCGCCGATTTTGCAGTCTGAACATGTGGTAGTTCTGGTGGTATAGGTGTCGTTTCAGACACGCTCCCATTCTTCTCGGATGCTTATCTCCGTCTGACCCCCCCCCCCCCCCCCCCCCCCCCCCCCCCCCCCCCCGTGATGGATGGACGTTAAGCCTTATGTGTAAGTAACAAATGCGTAGCAGAATGTATTGACTCATTTTTACCTGCTGAAAGTTGAATCAGGTACGGCGCATGCAATAAAAGATGGGAAAAAATTGCTGTCTGAATGGCCTACGATCTGTCCCTTCTTCTTCACCAGATTTACAGGAAGAATGAGCGACAGGTAAACGGCGTGCTAAGTGCCCAGTAATGCGAGGATGGTACAATATTCGACGACCGGCGAGGCCCTGACGCTTGCATTCATAGTCTCTTTGATCTGAGATGTTCAAAGAACTGGTCACGGAGGGTGCAAGGTACGTTTCACCCTGCCACATTTGAGACGCAGTGTGGTACGATGTACACATTAGAAGATCTTATGGTGAAGATCTTATGGTGAAGTTGACCGGTGAAGACTGTGGCACAACTGTGGAAGGGGCAAGTTTTGCAGTCGGTGTCCAGGAGGAGGGAGTAAACCCGCGGAGGAAGACCTGACGCACGCTCTCGGACAAGCACGTTTCGGAGACTGGTGTCTCATGTACTCATAGGTGTATGTGTATTGATATCATTAGTGGAAAAAATTTGGTTAGATTTTGTTTAGATACCTCAGTATTTGATTCCGCTTCTTTCACCTTTACAAGCCGTTTCTTCTTGGATGCAAACAAGATACACGTTGTATTTGATGGCTAGAAGCTAGAAAGGAATGATTTTGAACTTGAATGCCGGTTGTAGTGTCGTTGTTCCCAGAGCGCGCGTACAAAATAACGTTCTCTGGTTGGCTCGGAGTTATGGAAGACTTGCCGCTCTTTGTTCTCTTCCTTCATACAGGAGACAGTGGGTTTGCGGGCCTTGACCAAGCGATGATGGGAATCATCAGGAGAATCATGGCCAGCGTTTCGCACATCACACTGCCAGAAGTCATGAACACGAGTTGAGAACAGTGCTAGGTCTTCCTAGGTGGGTGACCAGCGTGTTACCTGACTGGGTATGGTTGAGTGTTGAATAATCAGGGAATCTGTTTATACGAAAAGGGAAAAGAATTGGCCATGGTTAAAATCTGATTGGTTGATTTACCGAATATTGTATTATATTGCATTGAATTTTATCGTATTGCAAGGTTTTTTTTTTTGCATCGTGTTGCACTGTGTGGTATTGTACTACATTTGTTTGCATATCGGTGCATTACATCGTATTGTATGTGTTTTTTTTTACAGTGTTGCTTTACATTCTACTGTACTTTTATGGTCACAACGGATTTCCGCACGATATTTGGGCTATTGTTTGGGAGAACTAGAGACTAGTGTCTCCCATACGTTTGGGCCCCCCCCCCCCCCCCCCCCCCATTTGTTTCCCCTTTTCTGTCTGATCTTCCATACGATCAGTGGCATTACCCTGTCGGTGCTCACGCCGGCCTGCTATCCGCAACCTCATCCCGGCTTGTTCTACTGCAGCCACAGCACTCATGATTCACAGGGAGCAATCAAGTCATTATAGGAAAACCGACCAGAAGAGACACTGCGCTGCTGCCGACTCACTTCGTGGTATTCAGTGGTGCCTGTTCTGATCTAACGTACACAGGACACCACCTTCCATAGACCCTGCTGCCGACTCACTTCGGTGGTATTTAGTGGTGCCTGGTCTGATCCAACGTACACAGGATACCGCCTTCCATATATCCTGCTGACGATGATAATGTCTTAGTAGCGGGACCAGTGTGGGTGATAGTCTTCCTCGGAAGGCACCATCACGTCTGTGTAACGAAGTCTCCATGAAATGGCCGATACCGGCGACCTCGACACCAACTAACCAGGACATGGAAACTGAGGTCATAAGGAGAGCAGAACATGAAGGACCACAGGATCTGAGATATTTTTAGAATTCTGATCGATGAGGATGATGAAGATGAAGATGACGGTGTGGGGTTTCATTCGAGTCTGAGACTGCAAGACAGGGCTGTACGCCGCGCTTACTTTCGTATTATATCCAGGCGTCAACCAGGCCCAAGAGATACAGCAACCTGCGGTGTTGGTCAGAAAAAGTGAGCAATGCTCTGACACGCTCCATTAAATGAGATTCGACTGTCTGGTGCCAGTCTTCGCTCTTCTGCCCGTGCAAACTCAGCTCTGGGTCGGAGCCGGTCGGGGCTGAAAAATCCCATGAATAAATAAATGGTTGTAAAGGAAATGGAAATCACAACCTCTCAACCAGAAATCCGTGATGTTAACCACCGCGCCACAGCGGCTGATGGCTTCCTTTAATTTCCTGTTTGCTTACTTTCTATTTACCCATCAACGTGGGGTTCCTTTCGGAGTTTTGCCAAGGACATGTCCCTTGTAGCCGACGGTGCCTCAACATGCGCTAATCAGTTCATGCAGCACACACGACCTCGGTTTATCGCCCCTTGCCAGAGACATCACAGGCGACGTGATAAGGTGACGGACATAACGATAATGATGATATCAGGATTCTTATAACGCTTTTTATGCTAATTTCGCGAGGGAAGAGGAAAAACAGAAAAGAAGAGAAAAAAAACGGATGAGGCAGTCTGCAAAGCTAGCACGCAAGCCAGAAATCTGTTCCTGACCTTTCGACGACAGCAGCGAAGAGCAAGCATGCGAGATGGGGGGATTGATCCCGCATCTGTTCCTGCCTTTATTACCACAAGTCACGACGACAGGCAGCGAAGTGCCTGCAAGCATGCGAAGATGGGGGGATTGATCCCGCATCCGGCGGGTAATGGAACTGTTCCAGCCTTTATTACCACAAGTCACCGACGCTACTGTAAGGACCGCCAGGTTTATTGTCGTGCCTGCAGGAGTTCTCCTAGACTCGAGCAGCTCGCTTTTTGAAGTCAGACCCATCAGTGTGGAGCAGTGTATTGTGCGGTATCGGGTACCCACGCGGATCAAAGATGCTTAGTTGGCACGTTTGTGGTGTGCATGCGTTGTTTGAGTGCGAATCGAGGGGCATGTTTATGTTCGTGTTTGTGAGAGTGCGTTAGTTGCCTCCGGAAGCCTGTCGGGCTGTCTCAGCCGGTGGAAATTTGACTGACGGGGCCTAGTGAAGAAAAGTAAAAAAGAGAACAGCGTCGGGGATCACCGTGAAGATTGGGTGCAAGGATCCCCATGTACCCAGCATTGCAGTCTACAAGGATCCCCATGTACCCAGCATTGCAGTCTACAAGGATCCCCATGTACCCAGCATTGCAGTCTGCAAGGATCCCCATGTACCAAGCATTGCAGTCTGCAAGGATCCCCATGTACCCAGCATTGCAGTCTACAAGGATTCCCCATGTACCCAGCATTGCAGTCTACAAGGATCCCCATGTACCCAGCATTGCAGTCTGCAAGGATCCCCATGTACCCAGCATTGCAGTCTGCAAGGATCCCTATGTACCCAGCATTGCAGTCTACAAGGATCCCCATGTACCCAGCATTGCAGTCTGCAAGGATCCCCATGTACCCAGCATTGCAGTCTACAAGGATCCCCATGTACCCAGCATTGCAGTCTACAAGGATCCCCATGTACCCAGCATTGCAGTCTGCAAGGATCCCCATGTACCAAGCATTGCAGTCTACAAGGATCCCCATGTACCCAGCATTGCGGTCTCGCCTATATCCCCAGTTTGCATAGCGTTGCAGATCACACGTTGACATAGCATTGCAAATCACACATTTAAGTCAGCATTGGATCACAGTTTACCCACAGCATTGCAGATCACACGTTACAGCATAGCAGATCACACGGATCCCCATGTTAACACAGCACTGCAGATCACACGTTAACCAGCAGCATTGCAGATCACACGTAAACACAGCATTGCAAATCACACGTTAACACAGCATTACAGATCACACGTTAACACAGCATTGCAGATCACACGTTAACATAGTATTACAGATCACACGTTACACACAGCATTACAGATCACACGTTAACACAGCATTGCAGATCACACGTTAACACAGCAGTCTGCAGATCACACGTTACCACATTGCATTGCGGATCACACGTTACAGCATAGCAGATCACACGTTAACACAGCAGCATTGCAGATCACACGTTAAGACAGCATTGCAGATCACACGTTAAGACAGCACTGCAGATCACACGTTAACACAGCATTGCAGATCACACGTTACAGCATTGTAGATCACATGTTAACACAGCATTGTAGATCACACGTTAACACAGCATTGCAGATCACACGTTAACACAGCACAGCAGATTACACTTTAACACAACAAAGCAGATTACACGTTATAGCATTACAGATCACACGTTAACACAGCATTGCAGATCACACGTTAACATAGCATTGCAGATCACACGTTTAAGACAGCATTACAGATCACACGTTGACATAGCATTGCAAATCACATGTTAAGACAGCATTACAGATCACACGTTTACATAGCATTGCAAATCACACGTTAAGACAGCATTGCAGATCACACGTTAACATAGCATTGCAGATCACACGGTAAGTCAGCATTGCAGATCACACGTTAACATAGCATACACAGATCACACGTTAGCATAGCATTGCAGATCACACGTTAAGACAGCATTGCAGATCACACGTTAAGACAGCATTGCAGATCACACGTTAAATTACACACAGCATTGCAGATCACACATTAACACAGCATTGCAGATCACACGTTAACACAGCATTGCAGATCACACGTTAAAGCATTGCAGATCATTTGTTAACATAGCATTGCAAATTCCTGTTGATATACGTCTATATTACTCAATATTGGATCATCTTAGATCGTCGGTATTACTCGATTTTGGACCATCTTGGATCGTCGATATTACTCAATATCAGATAATCTTGGATCGTCGATATTACTCGATATTGGATCATCTTGGATGGTCGTAATTACTCGATATTGGATCATCTTGGATCGTCAAAATTACTCGATATTGGACCATCTTGGATGGTCGTAATTACTCGATATTGGATCATCTTGGATGGTCGAAATTACTCGATGTTGGATCAGTTTGGATGGTCGTAATTACTCGATATTGGATCATCTTGGATCGTCGAAATTACTCGCTATTGGATCATTTTGGATCGTTGATATTACCCGATATTGGATCATCTGGAATCGTCGATATTTCTCAAAAAATTGGATCATCTTGGATCGTTTATATTTCTCGATATTGGATATCTTGGATCGTCGATATTACTTGATATTGGATCATCTTGGATCGTCTATATTTCTAGATATTGGGTCATCTTGGATCGTCTATATTTCTCGATATTGGATCATCTTGGATTGTCGATATTACTTGATATTGGATCATCTTGGATCGTATATATTCTCGATATTGGATCATCTTGGATCGTCGATATTACTCGATATTGGATCATCTTGGATCGTCGATATTACTTGGTATTGGATCCATAGTGACGTTATCTAGGACCCTTATGATCGTCACATCTTACAACTTTATTAATATTGCATCTCGGATCGCCATTAACATTTTATCTTGGCTTTTTCATTACTATTACATCTCGGATTCTTATTAACAGCACAGTTGGGTAGTCATGACTATTACATCATGGATCCTGCATTAATACCATGCCTTGGATTGCCATTCTCATTACATATTGGTTCCTGATTAATACAGCATTGTGGATTGTCATCCATCATTATCATTATCATATTTCGAATCCTCAGAAGTACTACATCTTGGATTTTCATTGATAGTACATCTCGGGTCATCACTAATATTTCAGTTTGGATCATGACTGTTTTTACTCCTTGGATGTATTGCTGCATGTTAGATTTTATTTATTTTTACATCTCAAATCATCATTGATACTACATCGTGGGTTTTCACTATTATTATGTCTTGGATTCTCATTAAACGTTACATCTTGGATTTTCATCATCATTGCACCTTGAAACTTCGTAAATATCACACCATGAATTTTCGTTATATTTACACCTTGGATCCTTGTTAAGACTGCATCCTGAATCATCGTCATTATTATATCTTTGATCATCGTGAGTGTTACATAATGAATTCTGATCATTTTTGCAGACGGAATCGTCATTAATGGTTCATTTAGGATTATCACTATTATTACATATTGTATCATTATTGATACCGCATCTTGTATCATCGTTATTACTGTATCTTGGATCCTCACTAATGCGACATCTAAGATCATAATTATAATTCAATTTTGTGTCCTCATTAATACATTTCTATCTTCATTAATGACAACTCTGGGATCTTTATTGATAGAGAGGGTATGGGATGGGGATCTTCTAATCGGATTTACAATAAATCATCATAGATCCTCATGAACATACTATCCGGGATTTTCATTCACACCACATGTCGGATCCTTCTTAACACAACATCGGAGATCCCACTTCATCCTACATTTCAGATCCTCCTCTTCAGACAGAAAACTGACCACTGCCGACTGCTGAGTGCCTCAGCCGAATCATGATTGCCCTCACAGACAAATGTCCATGTGGCAGTGGATCTCAGACCCCAGTACACATCCTCCAACACTGTCCAGCCCATGATGTTCTACAGCGTCAAACCTGGCCAGAGGGTGCACAACTGCAGACGCAGCTTTGGGGCAGCTGTCAAGACCTCGAGAAGACTGTGGGATTCATCGTGGCGACAGGATTGAAGATCTGACGCAAACCAAAAAAAATCGACCGCAGAAGAAGAAGAAGAAGAAGAAGAAGAAGAATGAGAAGAAGAAGAAGACAACGCCGACGCTGACGCCGCCGACGACGATCCTTCTTTTGCACAGCCTCTGAGATCTTCATTGATACTACACCTTGGGCTTTCCTGTAGCATGACATCAGACATGCCCACGATTACTACATTTCAGATCCTTATCAATACTTCGTCCTGCGTCTCCATTGTGACGTCATCTTGGAACCCACACACCTCATCCCCCCCCCCCCCCCACCCCCATCCCCCGCTCTCACCCTCCTTCATTCACCCATCAGCGTGGCTGGCGGGGATCATTAATGAACTGGGCACCGCCGTGTTACTCTGCGCCCCGCCCGATGGGTGATTCAGGGGAGGGTGGTGGTGGTGGTGGTGGTGGTGGTGCCGTATG
>JADBJO010000469.1:315315-325315 GCA_016801955.1 Conus betulinus | reverse complement strand
TTCTTCTTTCCCTTGACAATTTTTTCTTATTTGTCTCAGTCAGATCTTACTTGTTAGTCTGTAAGAGTTTTGTCTGCTTGTTATTGCCATTGCGTGCTTAGTTTGTTATTGTATTGACTATATTAGATATGACAGAAGACAACAAACCCTTGGCTGAAAAGAGATGGACTTAGAGTTGGGCATCTCAATGTGAACCATGCGATTAACAAAATGACTGAAATAGCGTCAGTAATATCAAATTCGGGAAAAAAATTTTCACATATTTGGATTTTCAGAGTCACATCTGTCCGGTCTCATATCAAACAATGACACTGCAATTCCAGGTTATAATGTTGTTCGTAGAGATCCTAAACAAAACATGGAAACTGGTATTATGGTATATCTTCATCAGTCAGTAAAATTCCAGAGGATGCATTTTTTTAGAGCAATATAACGTAGAAACAGTCTGGATTGAGATCAGCTTAAAATTTAATAAGCCTATACTTATATGTTTTCTGTACAGAAATCAGCTGAACATGTCGACTGGATTGACCGTTTCACGTTAATGATGGAAAACGCACATGATGAATCCAAAGACATCATGATATTAGGGGATTTTAATATAGATCTACTAAAAAAAAAAAACAACAGTGGAACTATGTTTTTGAGTCACTTGGTCTCACACAACTAATCAAAACTCCTACGAGGGTCACTGAGATATCTGAAACACTGATAGACCATTTATATGTTACAAATCCAGAAACCATTCTTGAGACTAGTGTACCTGTTTATGGATGCAGTGATCACTTCCCAATTTGTTGCACTTGGTCAAAAAAAGGTATCAAAATTCCAGGTTAAAACCATAAAACGATTACCTTTAGAAACTTTTCAAAATTTGATAGTGACAAATTTCTCTCTGACCTTTTAAATTCCCCTCTAAATAAAGTGTATCAATATACAGAACCCAATCAGGCTCTAGAAGTTTGGTACTCCATCTTCTATACTGTATACAACAACATGCCCCGCTCCAAACCAAAAGAGTCAAACATCAGATAAAACCTCCTTGGCTAACAAAAGAGATACAGAACGCTATTTACCAAAGAGAGTACCTGTTAAAAAATGGCCCTCGTGAAGAATACAAAAAACAAAGAAATAAAGTAACATCTCTCATTAGAGCAGAAAAAAGAAATATTTTCTAAACTTAATAGTGAAAAAGAAAGACAGCAAGTCCGTATGGAAAGCCATCCATGGATTAACAAATAAACATATTTCCTCTGTTTCAAACATAACGAATGATATATCTACCAGTAAACTAAATCACTATTTTACAACAGTAGCAGATCAAATAATTCATGATGATAAATCAAATGATAATGACCTAGAAGAATTACAAAAATACTGCAGGGGAAAAAACATCCATTCAGATTTAGATATCAGCCTTCTAGATGTTCATTCTGTTCTCGCGTCCCTTAGGCGATTGAAGCAGACAGCCACTCGTGGAATTGACGGTATATATGGCAAAATTCTAAAGCTCTCTGCACCCGTTATCGCAGAAAAACGTTAACTTACATTTACAACCTCTGTATAGATAAACAATGCTTTCCAGATACCTTAAAAAAAGCAAAAAAATATACCAATATACAAATCAGGAAACACTACTGATCCATCAAATTATAGACCTATTTCGATTCTATCAGTTCTTTCTAAACCATTTAGAACTCCACATCAATAATGTCTCCATTCCCATGCAGAAAAAAATGATTTAATTCACCCAAATCAATCAGGGTTCAGAGAAAACCATTCGTGCCACACAGTGCTAACTAAGTTAATAGATAGATGGCTCTTAAAACATGAACAACAAGCAATTTTCAGGAATTCTCTTTGTAGATTTCGCAAAAGCTTTCGACGTTATAAATCATGAACTTTTTACTCAGAAAAAAACTAACTTTGTATAAGCTATCATACAAAACCCTGAAACTGATTTCATCTTTTCTCTCCAACAGACAACAAATTGTGTCCGTAAACACATACAAATCTCTGATTTTCTTCCCAACAAATTTGGTGTCCCACAAGGGTCGGTATTAGGTCCTCTATTGTTTTCATTTTACATCAAATGATCTGCCATTGTACTTGAAAATAAACAGTGAAATGTTCGCTGATGACACAACCTTAGACACAAGTAATTCTGATGCCAAACAGGTTTGCAGTGACATGCAAGAAAAAATCAATCTCTTGGTTAAATGGACACGATTTAATCACATGGCTCTCCATCCTCATAAAACTAAATTCATGATGATAACTACTAGACAGAAACGTCAAACTCTAAGCCAGAAATCTGCCAGTACTTTGCATTTCTAACGAAAACGTCGAAAGAAAGTAACCAGTCACAAAGTCTTGGGAATAACAATAGATAATAATCTACTTGGTCAAAACACTTAGAGTCTTTATCTAGAAACGTTGCAAGAAAAACTACATCTTCTAAAAAGGATTAAGAACTTCTTAAATTTGCATGCAAGAAAAAACTATTCTTTCACTCTTACATTCAGCCTTTTATTGACTATGCCTCAACGCTTTGGGACTCAGCGAGCAATAATTCACTCAAACCACTAATTAGCCTTCACAAAAGAGCTGTCAAAGTAACGTTAGGTCGACCATCCTCGCTGGCAGACTCAGACTATAAGCAATCAGGCATTCTCCCATTCAAAGCCAAACTTCTATACAATAAAGGGCTCTTTATGCATAAGGTACTCCATGGAAATGCTCCACTTTCTCTGACAAATATGTTCACTTTTAACGACTATCGACATTCACATAAAATAAACCTCCCGTTTGCAATGATTAATCTATACAAGTCTAGTTTGGCGTATTCTGGAGGTTGGCTATGGAACCATATTCCTCAAGAACTAAAAAATCAATCAAACTTTAAAAAATTCAAGTCTAATTTTCAAAAATATCTTATGAATGTCTCAGATTTGACTGTACTATACCCTAAAATGTATTGAAAACTCTCAATTCAGATTTAATTCAACAACCATGTGATGTTCGAAGTTGACTCAATTCTATGCAAATTGCACTGATCATCCCATACCATTCATGTATTTTTTTTCGAATTTTTTTTGTGGGTGTTTCTTCATGTCTGCTTCATTGTCCTTCTCTTCCTTTATCTCTGACTATCTATTGCCAGTCGTCGGTCGGTCGGTCGGTCGGTCCGTCGGTCTTCCCTCTCTCTCTCTCTCTCTCTCTCTCTCTCTCTCTCTCTCTCTCTCTCTCTCTCTCTCTCTCCATTCCCCCCCCCCCCCCCTCTGCTTGCCCTGATTATTGTGTTTTCTTCTGGTTGTTCTTGGTAGTCGTGGGTGGTGGTGGTGGTGGTGTTATTGGTTTCTTTTTCTTTTCTTTCTTCTTTTGTCAAAGGTTCTCATGCAAGCAATTGTTCCATTTTTTCATGCGTGTTTGTATTATTTGCTTTTTACTATATATCGATTTTTTTTCTTGCCCAGAGGGCTGGATGTAAAAAAGCATTCATGCTATAAAATTTCGTTCGTTCGTTCGTTCGTTCGTCTCTCTCTCTCTCTCTCTCTCTCTCTCTCTCTCTCTCTCTCTCCTCCTTTTCCCCCTTTTGCTCTCTTCTTCTTCTTCATCATTGTCTTCTGTTTTTCCTCTTCTCCATCTCCATCGTCTTCATTATTTTCTTCCTTTCGTGCATTCTCCTTTCTTCTTTTTTTCTTCTTCTCCATCTTTCTTTTTTTCGGTGCTTCTTTGTTTTTCTTCTTCTTCCTCTACTCTTTCCACTCCTCTTCCCCCACCTTCATCTTATCTTCTCGCTCCTCTTTGTCTCCTCCTCTTCGTCTCCTTCTCCTCATTCTTTTATTGTTTTCTCCTTTTTTCTTCTCCTTCTTCCTCTTCCTTCTCCTCCTCATTCTCCTCCCCCTCCTCTTTTTCATCATCATCATCATCATCATCATCATCATCATCATCATCATCATCATCATCATCATCATCATTTTCTTCTTTTCCTCCCCCCCTCGTCGTTCCATCCTCCTCCTCCTCCTCCCCCTCTCTTCATCATTTCTCCTTCTCCTCCTCCTCCTCCTCTCTTCCCCCCCCCCCCTCCCTCCCTCCTCCCCCCCTTCCTCTCTTCTCCTCCTCCTCCTCCTTCTTCTAGTCTTGTTCTTGTTCTTCTTCTTCCACGTTCTTTACCTACAACTACGAACAGACTTCAAAGCAGATGGACCGCAGGCGGGAATTGAAAGAGAAGAATCACAGTTCAGACCCTAAACAGCCAAACGACTGGAACAAAAGGTGTGAGAGTAATGGGTGCCTGGTTTGGCCGCCGAACAACTCCGCTTTGATTCTCTACGAGTTTCACCATTGGTGAGGATTTTGTGCCTGCATGACCGTCTTTATAGCCACTATTGGTAAGAGTTGTGCGTAAGTGATCGATTTTTTTTATAGCCAACATTGGTTAGATTTATACGCAAGTAACTGATGTTTATAGCCATGATTGGTATCACAGCTTTGCGTGAATGACCCACGTTTATCGCCACATTCCTTGCTCTCTGAATGATGCCTGAACACGACATCAGTGCTCGTGGTTTACCGGCTCCTCCCCCTCCCCCCCTCCCCCCTTTATTCATATTTGTGTGGCATTCATCCCACTGACACACGTAAAGTTGGCTTCCACGAAAGATTGGATGAGATGTAACGTGCGAGCATTTTGGTCTTAAATGCATGCGTTCGCACACATAACAATTATAATTATAATGTTAATTTATATAGCGTCTATTCTCTAAAAATTAGGGCTCTAAGCGCTTTACATTACCACCACCACCACCATCACCACCACCACCAACACCACCACCACCACAACACACACACACACACACACACACACACACACACACACACACACACACACACACACACACACACGCACGCACACGCACACACGTTACTGCTTCTTTCTCTACTTTTTCTCCTCCTCCTCCAGCTTGTCCTACTCTTCATCGTTCTCCTCGTCCTCCTCTTCTTCCGCTGAATGGACGGGTTGTTTTTGAACGTAAGCGGTAGTGGAGGATACGAGATGCACACGGCAGTTGCTTGACGGTGGCGTCTTTCGCTGGTGGACACTGCAATCATAAAATACGGGCTGGTCACACCCATGGGAAAGCTCCCGTGGAGGTTATATCGTGTCATGTGCAGTGGCCGGTACACAACAGCATCTGCCAGGGAGCAATTATGTCCCTTTAGGTCATAATGAAACGCTCTGTGCGCACCCTACGTGAACATAGTGCAGGCTTTCCAAGGTGGCGCAGGATTGCTCCCGGCTGGTGAGTTGGGCAGTTGAGCACAGTGATTCTCTGGCTCCCACCCGCTCCTTCGGGTGTATCTTTTTCTTTTGCGCTTGCAGACTTGACTGAGCGGTGTGGATGCCAGCAGTGGGTGACCAGCATGCTTGGAATAATGTTCACAGAACAAAACTGTGCTCACCTCTGGGTTCCTTGTGACCTAGCAGTGAAAGTGAAAGGGGGGGGGGGGGGGGGGGGGGGGGGGGGGGGGGGGGGGGGTTGCTGTTCAAGGCGAGTGAGCTGGCGGCAGACGAGGTAGGGCGGGTCACTGAACTGGTGAGGGAAAGAGAGTGGCTGTGCAGGAGGAGAGGTCGGAGGACTGTAACAGGGTTTGTCCCATGTCGTCACTGCGTGTTTGCTTCTGGCCTCTTGAGGCAGATAACAGTAACTTGTCTGGCTGAAAAGGTGCTCTTGTGTTTCAGTTTCAGTTTCATCAAGGAGGTGTCACAGCGTGCAAACTAGTCCATATACGCTACACCACATCCGCTAAGTTTTGAGATCACTCTGCGCACGATTTGAAGCTGATGGATAAATGAATGAATGACAAGGATGAGTGAATTTAGCGAGAGGGTCTTGTGGCTACGACTTAGCGGATGTCTGACCTACGCATTAGCCCAACGCGCTGGTCAGACCTTGAGTACCTACCTAACATTGACTGTGCCATTATTATCATTGGGTGTGTGTGTGGTTAGTGTACACGTGTGTGTGTGTGTGTGTGTGTGTGTGTGTGTGTGTGTGTGTGTGTGTGTGTGTGTGTGTGTGTGCGTCGGTATGTAGGCACGGGCCCATGTGTTTGTGGCAGTGTATGCGGTGCGCGAGTGCATATGTGTGTGGTCTTATTGTGAACACAGTCGCCCAGGAGACGAGAGAATCGTGGGTACTTGGATACAATCAGTTACAGGGCCCTTTATTTTGTTTGTGTGTTTTTGTTCTTTGTTTTTTTTTTTTTCCTTTTCCCCTTCCCATTAGAGCTGAAGTTTAAACATGAGGGCTAGTCTTTCGGAGAAGATGACACATTGTAGAGCTGTGTTTAGCATACTTCCCCCCGGAAGTGATGTGCTCACAGTAGCTTCCTCTTTTATGTTACTCTGTGCAACTGGTCTTAAATCTGGTCTTTTCTTACTGTCGTCTGCTGTTTTTCTGCCGTAACGGGCCGTTCTTCTGTCTTTTGTACTGGAAATTCTTTTTTCTTCATATCTGATAGCAATGTATGACATGTCAGCTTTTTTGTGTGTTGAACTCCGGCTGTTAGGTCGTGAAACATTGTACACACAGTCCACAGTGTGCACTGGCTGTCTCTTCTGTCGTGTCTCTTCCTTTCTGGCTTTTTAAGAATACTTTTTGTTGTTGTTGCAAACTTAAAAGGAAAAACTGTTGTTCCGCCGAACGAAAGAGACAAACACATTACAAAGACACCGTGTTTGGTCCTGTACTTTGTCTCTTTTGTTCAGCGGAACAGTAGTTTTTTTTCCTTTCAGTTTGTTTCATTTCCCGACTGCACTTGGAAACTGGCCTTTTTGTTGTGTTCAGATGCTTTCATTGTTTGTTTCGCTTTCAGGATATGTCTTATTTTTCGGTAGTCTGGCTTGTTGTGTGATGTGATTTTTTTTTTATCCTTGCGTGTGACTGGGGGGTGGGGTCTCCTGAAAGGCACTGTGTTGTCGGCTGGACCGAAATGATTCACGCTAGAAACCCTCGCCAAGAAGGGAGTCGTCCCTGGTGAACTTCTATGGCGAAATCCACTTTGATAGGAAAAACAAAATAGATGCAGGTAGGGAAAAAAATGCGAGGGGCGCTGGAGTCTGGCGACCCGCTCTCCAAAAGGGAGAGCAGTCTGAATCTCCGAGAACTGTGTTGTGTTTATGAAGTTTGACAATTCGGTGAAACACCTTACGATATCTGTCTCTTCTCCATCCCCTGTCTCATTCTGTCACAATCCTTGTGTGTGTGTGTGTGTGTGTGTGTGTGTGTGTGTGTGTGTGTGTGTGTGTGTGTAAAAGCGCGCAAGCGCGTGTGTGTGCGTGCATGCGCGCGCGCAAGCGTGTATATATGTGCGTGTGTGTGTGTCCCACTCTCTGCCTGTGTCTCGATTTCTGTCTTCATAATTATTTTTTGTCCGTCAATTTTTCTGACTGTGTTTGTCTTTCGCTTGCTTACCATCTGCCGTCTTTTCTCTCTGTGTGTGTGAGTGAGTGAGTGAGAGAGAGAGAGAGAGAGAGAGAGAGAGAGAGAGAGAGTTCTCCCACCAGAGGCACACGACAGCAAACAATAGGAGCGCTGCTCCGGAAATCGGTGCGGACCGAGGGACAGAGACATCTACATAGTGCCGACATGAGCGACATAACGATGACCAGGGCAGCCCAGACGTAGGCCAGCGTATCTGTACACACATACAGCTGCACAGATGGCCAGGGCAGCCCAGACGTAGGCCAGCGTATCTGTACCTCCATACAGCTGCACAGATGTCCAGGGCAGCCCAGACGTAGGCCAGCCTATCTGTACACACATACAGCTGCACAGATGGCCAGGGCAGCCCCAGACGTAGGCCAACCTATCTGTACCTCCATACAGCTGCACAGATGGCCAGGGCAGCCCAGACGTAGGCCAGCCTATCTGTACCTCCATACAGCTGCACAGATGGCCAGGGCAGCCCAGACGTAGGCCAACCTATCTGTACACACATACAGCTGCACAGATGGCCAGGGCAGCCCAGGCGTAGGCCAACCTATCTGTACACACATACAGCTGCACACAGATGGCCAGGACAGCCCAGGCGTAGGCCAACCTGTCTACATACATACAGCCGCACAGCGCCTCAGGGAGCCATCAGCCAAGGAGGCCAGCACAAAGCCTTTCTCCCAGTGCCAACAAAACTGATATCGATCTGATCCTGTAGTCGTTTAGGATTGAAAACGGCGCTTTCTTGAGGGTTTTGTGTTTTGGGGGGGGAGAGTGGCAGAGAGAGAGAGGGGGCGTGTAGGGGTTTATAAAGTTTTAAGTCATAGCCCTCCTCTTCCTTCCTTGCCCTCTCCGCATACACAGCTCTGTCATCTTCCGTCTATACCCATGTCCTCTGTCTCTGTCTCTCTGTCTTTTCTTCTTCTGTCTGATGTCCGTCCGTTTGCCTCTCTGTCTGACTCTCTGTTTTGTCTGTCTGTCTGTCTGTCTGTCTGTCTTTCTCTCTCTCTCTGTCTCTCTCTCACACACACACGCACTCCCTCTTTCTCTCTCCCACCCGGGGAAGGGGGTGGGAGGGTGATAGGGTATGCGGGGGGAAGGGGTGGGAGGGTGATAGGGTATGCGGGGGGTGGGGTGGGAGGGTGATAGGGTATGCGGGGGGAAGGGGTGGGAGGGTGATAGGGTATGCGGGGGGGGAAGGGGGGTGGGAGGGTGATAGGGTATGCGGGGAGGGGGTGGGAGGGTGATAGGGTATGCGGGGTGGGGGTGGGGTGGGAGGGTGATAGGGTATGCGGGGGAAGGGGGTGGGGGAGGGTGATAGGGTATGCGGGGGGAAGGGGTGGGAAGGTGCCAGGTTATGTTCTGACTGGAAAGCTATGACCTCGTTGTTACAGAGGAAGACAGGATATAATGAAACCGTGGGTGGAGAGAGAGAGAGAGAGAGAGAGAGAGAGAGAGAGAGAGAGAGAGAGGAGAGAGAGAGAGAGACAGAGACAGAGAGAGAGAGAGGAGTCAAAGAGAGAGTGGGAGTGGGGGACGATCAATCAGCATGAAACTTAAGGATCAGACAGAAGTAGTGATTCTGTGTCTCCCTTGATGACGATTCTCTTTCAAAGGCAAAATGCCACGCGTTTAATTCTGTCGCAGGAGTGTCACCAATGTCTGATAACCAACTTCTCAGTTTTACCGAGCCCAACGATGCAGTGGTTGGCGTCGAAAATCGGTGGTTTGGAGTCTGTGCGTGGGTTCGATTCCAGCAGATGCACGAGAAACGTGTGGGAGTTGGGGGCCTTGGCCGACTCTCGCTCAGAGTTGTCGAGCGTGGTGTGGGGGTGAAATGGGAAGACTGGAACCACACTGTTGAGTTTCATCTATGGGTGGTCTCTGAGAGTGTTGCCAGAACACTCTGACTAACGCTGCATGTGCTGGTCTCCCTCGGACTGGTTGACGCCGGGATATATAATGAAAGGCAGCGTGAAGTACATATCACGTCTTGCGAGCTCAGACACGAATGTAAGCGCTGCAACATCATCTCCATCATCTTCATCCGCAATGATCGTAAAGAGAGAGAGAGAGAGAGAGAGAGAGAGAGAGAGGAGAGAGAGAGAGAGAGAGAGGGGAGAGAGAGAGACAAGACAAGACAAGACAAGAAATCAATTAATGTAAAAAAAAAAAAAAAAAAAAAAAAAAAAAGGAGCAAGCAAAAGCGGTCATGTAATCATAAAAGAACATCAAATGAAAATAGAAGATAAAAGAAAAATAAAAAAAAAAAAAAAAGAATAATAATTAACAAACAAAAAATAGAAATAAAAATGAGAAGAGAAAATAATGAAGAGGAAGGAGACAGTGTGGGGCTAGAGAGTGAGGTGGGCTGGGGGGGGAACATATGTAAATGTACTACAACGTACAAGATTAGCATGTATGAAAACAGACAATAAAATGAATACGACAAAGTACGTACATATTTTTGAACACACACATACACACACGCTCGCACG
>JADBJO010000469.1:305315-310315 GCA_016801955.1 Conus betulinus | reverse complement strand
GAAATTTTAATATTTTTGCTAGTTTGATATAATGCCGGATGTTGGTTAAAACGAGGCTTCAACGGTACATGCAGTAAAATGCAGGGGAAGGTAATGCTGATGAACAACGCATGCAGTGAACAGAAGTCAAAATTATGCTGGCTTAAGGGTGGGTGCAGCTTGAGAGTAAGAGAAATAGTGTTAGCTGATCGATGCATGAAGTAAAGTAGGAAAATTAGCGGTGGCTAAACAGTACCTGTAAAAAAGTAGAGCAGAGTAGTGTTGACTGAACTGATGCACCTAGGAAAATTGGTGCTGAATGAACAATGTATATAGTAAAAGTAGGGCAAAGTAGTACTCGCTGAACGATTTCTGTTGCATAAGTGAAGTAGTACTGAGTGAACAATACATGTAGTAAAAGTGGGACAAAGCAGCACTGAGTGAACAATACCTGTAGTAAAGTAGTAGGACAAAGTAGTGCTGAGTGAACAATACCTGTAGTAAAAGTGGGACAAAGAGCACTGAGTGAACAATACCTGTATTAGAGTAGGACAAAATAGTGCTGAGTAAAAGATACCTGCGATAAAGATAGGACAAAGCAGTGCTGAGTGAACAGTGCCTGTAGTAAAAGTAGGACAAAGTAGTGGTGAAGGAACAATGCCTGTAGTAAAAGTAGGACAAAGTAGTGGTGAAGAACAATGCCTGTAGTGAAAGTAGGACAAAGTAGTGCTGAAGGAACAATGCCTGTAGTAAAAGTAGGACAAAGTAGTGCTGAAGGAACAATGCCTGTAGTGAAAGTAGGACAAAGTAGTGTTGAAGGAACAATGCCTGTAGTGAAAGTAGGACAAAGTAGTGCTGAAGGAACAATGCCTGTAGTGAAAGTAGGACAAAGTAGTGCTGAAGGAACAATGCCTGTAGTGAAAGTAGGACAAAGTCAAGTCAAGTCAAGTCAAGTCAAGTAAACTTTATTATCTTTTAACGATCGATATCTTCGTCCTGACTGAAGAAGGTCATACTGATTTGCAAGGACGTGGGTCTGGTCACACGTAATCTTCTTCGCTTTACAACTAACACGGCACCTATATAGCTCACTCAGACTTTTTTGTCTCTCACCAACGATTTTTCCTCCCACGTTCACCACTTTCTCAAGCACATTTCTGCTCTTCACAGTCAACCCACCATACCAACACACATAAATGAGAAAGTTAGAACAGATTCCAAGAAGCATGAATAAAATGTCCGAAGAATGTCAGTATTCACATGAAATGATCGCAGCTTGCGAAGACAAATATAATCTGGTTTGACATTTTTTGTGGGACATACTCAACATGGGATTTAAAATTCAGCTTATTATCTATAAAAGTTCCTAAATATTTGTATGATTCAACACGTTCTACTTCAGCACCTTTGATAAAAAGTGGTGGTACAGCTTTTGGATTCTTTCTAAAATCAATCAACATTTCTTTCGTTTTTGTTACATTCAGATCAAGATAGTTATGATCGCACCAGTCAACAAATCTTTGAACCTCCTTGAAGTAAACAGAATCAGAGTTGGAAAGATCTACAAGTGCTGAGTCATCTGAATATTTAATGTACAAAGTTGAATCACTTCCTGAACAATCATTTGTGTACAGAGTAAAAAGCACTGGGTGATAAAACAGTACCCTGGGGTGCGCCAGTTGAAATGACTCTGGAAGACGAAACAACACTTTGATATCGAACAGACTGTGTCCTCTGTGTAAGAAAATCAATTATCCAAAGAATGAGCTTGTTACCCACATTTATGTTAATGAGTTTTTCTTTGCCATCAGATGTGGTTGTATGGTGTTGAATGCTGATGAGAAATCAAATAAAGAGAATGCGTACAAAGGAGGCAGTTTTTTCGAGGTGTGAAAAAGCATGATGGAGAAGTGTGAGTGTGGCATCATCTGTTGATCTGTTCTGTTGGTATGCGAACTGAAACGGGTCTTGGTACTGTGTAGTATCTTTTAAAACATAACTGAGGACAATTCTTTCAAGACATTTCATTGCAACAGATGTGAGGGCAACTGGTCGGTAATCATTTAACAGCTTGGGTTGCGTTTTTTTGGGAACAGGACATACAGTGGCATTTTTCATAAAACAGGAATTATACATTCTCTAAGTGACCAGGTAAAACAAACGACTGTAAACATAGGAGAGCTGAGAAGCACACACCTTCAACAATTTTCCACAGATATTATCAGGGCCCATTGCCTTTCTCACATTTAAACGTTTGAAAAACAAACTGAACATCATTTTCCTCAATCACAACAGAATCACTTCCATCAACATCGTTTTTAACATTGCTTTGGAGTTCTTCCTTCACTTCCTTAATTCTTTACTAAAATCTTTATCATCAAATCTACAGTAAAAATCGTTCAGCTTTTCTGCAAATTGCTTCTGTTCTTTTGCTGTTTTTTTGTTACTAATATTTTGGTTTGAACATTTACCTGAACCTGATAAAACCTTTATTCCTTTCCATGCATCTCGCATATTTCCATTCTGGAACATGTGTTTTCAACTTTTCTCTTGTAAGCTCTCTTTGATTCTTCAATCTCCGTTTGCAGTTTCTTTTGTACAACCTTACGATCGCTTTTATTGCCTGATTGAAAAGCTCTTTTTTTTCTCATTTAGTTATTTTTCAGAGATTTTGTAACCCAAGGTTTGTTGTTGGGAAATATTTTGATAGTTTTAGTAGGTACAATCATGTGTTCACAGAAAGAAATGTAGCTGGAAATAACATCGGTGGCTCGTTAATGTCAAAACTAGAATTCAAAAACAAATTCCAATCTGTACATTCAAAACAAGCCTGTAATTCATCAACACTTTCTTGTGTCCAACACTGCACTTGCTTTTTAGTGATAGGTTGTGTTTTTTCACTTTTGGTCTGTAAGCTGGCAAGAGATGAATGGCATTGTGATCAGACTGACCAACAGGGGGGGCTGAAGCTGAACACACTTGTATGCAGATGGTATATTACAGTAGTAGCATAAATCAAGTATTTTATCCTTTCTTGTAAAAAACATGACACATACTGTTTAAAAGAAGGCAGGCTTGAATTGAGGTCACAGTCATTAAAATCTCCGAGGATAAAGCACGGTGCGTCGGGTGACATGGCCTGCAGAGCGTGAACAGAGTCCGTGATTTCTGCAGCTGCACGTACAGTATTTGCGGATGGTGGCACGTAAACAACAGTCATGAAGAGCTGTCCGAACTCACGTGGCAGGTATTTCGGTCGCAGTGACACTGCTAAAAGTTCCACGTCACGCGTACACACTTGACGACGCACTTTAACGTTCTCATACACCACTTCTCGCTCACGTACATACACACCCCCCCCCCCCCCCTTGATTTCTCTGTCACGCGCTTGTCTCTGTCCATTCTCAGTGGCACACCAAATCCGTCCAAAGCTAAAATGTCGTCTGCTATTTCTTCGCTCAGCCAGGTTTCAGAAAAACACAGCACATTCGCATTTCTAAATTCGTTTAAATGACGTACGCTGCTTGCAGTTCATCAAAATTATTGTTTTGTGAAATGGTCTGATCGATCGGACGTTGGCTAAAACGATTGACGGGAGGGGGGTGTAAGTACCGTTATTCTTCAGTCTGTTTCTCACCCCCCCTCTCTGTCCTCTCTTCCGCTTGCTTGATTTGCTGTCTTTCTGGTTGTCTTTACTTGATTGTTTCTTGATGTTGGAAATGCGAAACTGCACTGTCACACAAATTCAACAGAAAAGATATCACAGTCATTAAAGCACACAAACTTGCTGGGTTTACACTTTTCATCTTGAACACTTTATAAATCATCGTGCACAGTTCCAAATCCAAACACAAAGCACACCCCTGTCCAGTCCCCGTACAGGGCCCCAGCTGTTGAACACAGCGTGCATTGAAATTATCGGGAATTGGTCGGGAAAATTTCTGACCTCGGTACACAATTACACTGGCCAGTTAATGCTTCAGATAAGAGTCCTATCTGTGTGTGGTCATCGTTCTTTGTCCCCCATCCCCTTTACTTCTCCTCCTTCCCTCTTCTTTCTCCTCGACCTCGCTCTTCTTCTTCCCTCGCCTCTGTCGAGTTTTGCATGGTTATGTGAAGAATACCTGAGAAATTGTTTGGCAATATGCATGTAACAATTTCAGCTTGGTTTACAGTGTCACTTGGAAAGGTTGAAAAATAATACATTGAATGAAAGGTTGAAAGGACACTGACAAACAGAGTACAGGACAAGATACAATGCATTTCGACCTCCTGGGCCTTCTTCAGACGAAAACAAAAAACATTGAGGACAGTGAAAACGAAGAACGAGAAACCACTTATCTTTTCATGTTCGCCACGCGATCATCAAAATGGCCACCGGACGGAAATGAGGTCACTCAGGAGGGGATCATGGGAGATGAATAGTGAGGGGGGGGTGGTGGGGAAGGTGGGGAAGGGGAAGGGGGTGTGAAACAATGGGGTTTGTAGCTTTAGTTCACTATTTCCTCTCCCATGATCCCCTCCTGAGTGACCTCGTTTCCGTCCAGCGGCCATTTTGATCGCGTGGCGAACATGAAAAGATAAGTGGTTTCCCGTTCTTCGTTTTCACTGTCCTAAATGTTATTTGTTTTCGTCTGAAGAAGACCCAAGAGACTGAAATGCATTGTGTCTAGTCCTGTACTCTGTCTGTGTCCTTGGCGGTAACCAACCCCCACTCTTTCTAAATTTGCTTCATTTTCTGCCCTTAGTCACACCATTTCGAAACGAATGGCTGAGTAATACATTGAACAAAACGGTTGAAAATAACACATTGACCAGCCGCTGTGGCGAAGTGGCTAGCGTCGCGGACTCCCGGCTGGGAGGTCGTGGGTTCGAATCCCATCAGAGTCATGTGGGTTTTTCTGCCCTGACCGGCTCCTACCCAGAGTTGAGTTTGCTGCGGACTCAGTTGGAAGACTGGGGGACCACACAGTCGAGTTTCATCCACTTAATGGATGCGTTTCTGAGAGTGTTGCTCAAAT
>JADBJO010000469.1:292815-297815 GCA_016801955.1 Conus betulinus | reverse complement strand
GATCCAGTGACCCTCCAGTGAGCAAAGTGATGGGAAGGAAGCAAGTTGGAATGCAAGAATTGTATGACAGACGAGTGGAGGAGGAAAGCAAGAAAGATTGCCAGTGATGATAGCCATGTTTTAGCAAAATATTAGACATTTTATCATCTGGACGTCGTTTGAGGACCCTTAGAGTCAAATCTAGGCCACAAAAAGCTTTTATACCCAGGTCGATCCATCTGTTAAATTCATGATGTCTTTTGTACCAGTTTTCTTGTTAGTGGTGTGAAGGAGTGAGAGGAGAGAGAGAGAGAGAGAGAGAGAGAGAGAGAGAGAGAGAGAGAGAGAGGAGAGAGAGGAGGGGGGTGAGGGGAGAGAGAGAGAGGGGGTGTGGGATGGTTGAGGGCGTGTGTGTGCTGGTGTGAATATATGTGTATTTGCATATAATATGCGCTTTTGTGTGTGTGTGTGTGTGTGTGTGTGTGTGTGTGTGTGTGTGTGTGTGTGTGTGTGTGTGTGAGAGAGAGAGAGAGAGAGAGAGAGAGAGAGTGTGTGTGTGTGTGTGTGTTGGAGGGAGGGGGTGTTGGACTGTACATGTAAATTCTGTAAGTGGCCACTTGATTGTGATGATTCTTGTATTATGCATGTTGTCTTGTGATACTGTTTATTATGCACCTATCTTAATTTTCATCTTTTTGAGATAGTAAAGTATTCATATCATATCATATCATCATATCATATCATATCATCATCATCATATCATCATATCATATCATATCATATATCATATCATATCATATCATATATATCATATCTATCCTATCCCCCCATTCCCACCAATCACGCCTTATCTCCCCTTTTAGGCGTGCCTGGGGTGGGGGAGGGGTGTCTTTCAGCATGAACGGTATTCTGTCATTTTCTTGGAACAGATTGTATGGAATTGTCCAGCACATACAGAAAGTCAACACAGTAATTATCATGTTACAGAGTTCGTAAATAATTTGTGGATTCCTATTTTTGCTTGCTTTCCTTTCATTTTGGTTTTTTACTTGTTTGTTTTTAGATCATTGATCCCCTCCTCCTCCCCCCCCATCCCCACTCCCTTTTGGAATGCCATCCCAGAAAAAGCACGTGCATGGTCGGTTGGGGCTGTAATGATTAAACCCAAACGATTGAAGCGATACTTGGCGCACAACGTATTGCGTGCCCCAGCGAAAAAACCGCGTATAGAGCCTAATGGCGCAAAACGCCACAGTAAATCTTCGTGTGATGCCTCGTTTGGGCAGCAAGTCAAGCGGTGCGATGATTGCTAGGATGGATGGTTGTTGATTGTGGGAAGACCTGGAAACAGTGCACAGCGTCAAGTTCAAGAATTGTTCTTCATGCCCTGCACAGAAGGGAGAGAATGGCGAGGTGAGAAGCAGGTCAACAGAGTGACTGAACACTAAAGGCAGGACATACAAACTGTTCCCAGTCCTTGCTTCAGGTCAGCTGGGTGACTGGTGGGCGACTGGTAGGTGACTGGCAGGCGTGGTGGGTAAGGCCTCAGACTCTTGTTCCGAGGGGTCTGGAGTTCGATTCCCATGCGAGAAAGGCAGGCTGGAAGATAGTTTGTTATCTGAGTTCACGTCTGAGTGAGTGCATGTATGAACGCATGTTGTATGTCTATCAATCTGTCTATCTCTCTGTCTGTCCGTCTATCTATCTATCTGTATCTATCGATCAATCGATCGATCGATCAAGCAATCTATCTAGTGTACATCTCTCTCTATATATATATATATATATATATATATATATATATATAGAGAGAGAGAGAGAGAGAGAGAGAGAGAGAGAGAGAGAGAGATGGACAGACAGACATCAAACATACTCTTTCACACATACATACACACGCGCGCGCGCGTACATACACACACACACACACACACACACACACACACACACACACACACCGAAAGTCGTTTTTGTCATTTGTCAGTCCACTCGACAAGGACGACAATCTCCTTCTCAGCTGGCATTTGCTTCACTCCCTTGACAGTCTGAGGAGTAACCAAGGCAACAACACTTGACGACGACGACGACGACGACGCCCATCCCCTCCCCACCCCCCGCCATGACAGCAGTATATGACGGCGGCCCCATGTGTCGTGAGGGTCATGGAGACGGCGGCGTGGACAGGGAAGACCATCAGAGACAGACGACGACCCATGGCAGTTAGCGATAGCTGCTCTTTGATCACTGAAGCTGTGAGGAGAAGGGAAGGAAAGGGAGTGGGGGTGGGTGGGGGGGCGGGAAGTGGTGGAAAGGTGGAGGGGAGCGGCGGGTAGTGGGGAGAGCAGACGGTTGGGTTGGGGAGGAGACGAAGGGGAAAGGGAGGAAGGGGGAGCGGATGGGTGGGGTGAGGGGGGTGTGAAGTGGGCGGGGAGTGTGTGGGGGGGGGGGGGGGGGGGGGGGGGGAGGAAATGAGAGGCTCAGTGGACGAGAGGTGGAGGGATTGAGGACTTGCCATTCTGGTCAGAGGGTTCGGGGTTATGGGAGAAGTCAAGTAGTCAATGAGTTGTTCAATCGATGGACCCCCCCCCCCCCCCACACCTCCCACCACTCCTGCTTTCTGTGAAAAGAGCCTGTTTGAACATAAACAAGATGATGTTGTCTTTGGATTTGGGGTTAATTCAGTAAGTTGTGTCAAAACCGATAGGGGGAGTATGCATGAAGTATGTGTTCCAACGCTGTTTTCGGAACGACAAGGATTAACGAATGACAAGTCTAACAGACGACAGAAAAAGGGAAGCCACACAGATGGCACTGGCACAAAAGCAACAACAAGACATTGAAAAAAATGGTTTAGAGTCAGGCCAAATATAAACTGAAAACAAAAATCACTCTTCGGCCGAACGAAAGAGAAAAACAAATACAAATACAAAACACGACGCGTTTCGACCTCTTTGGTCTCCTTCAGGCAAGACAAACAACGTTGAAGAGAATGAAAACGAAAAACGAACAAGCACTTATCCGCGCAGTTGGGCGCAAAAATGGATGTGGAATAGAAATGAGGCTTCTGGGAAGACGACAATGTGAGTTACAATAATAATGTTGATAAGAATCATAAGCGTTATAAGAATAATGATAATAACATAATAGTGAAGATGACAATAATCATACCAATAATTGTAATAATAATGATAATGTAACAATAATATTAATGATAATAATAATAATAATAATAATAATGATAAAGACAATGATAATAACAATGATAGTGAAGATGACAATAATCATAACGATAACGATGATGATAACCATATTAGTAATAATGATAATAACAACAATATTGATAATAATGATAATAATGATAATGATAATATAGTGAAGATGATGATAAAAAAAATAAATAATGATAATACAGAGAGCATCCAAGCCCTGAACCGTGCCACAAAATATGCTTCGATGAGGACGGCGTGGGCTTGAGAACATGTAACGTTTGAGGCCTGATCTGTATCTCTGGAGCGGACCTGTGTACGCAGCCATCTAGCTCCAGCCATGGCGGAAGTTGAGACTGGTCGATACAGAAGCGTTGACTAAGGCCTGTTGAATAACAGTTGTTGGTGGTTCGCTGACAGGGTATGGTGTAGCTTTGTATGCGGTGTATAAGAGAGAGAGAGAGAGAGAGAGAGAGAGAGAGAGAGAGAGAGAGAGAGAGAGAGAGAGAGAGAGAAGAATTTTGAAGCGTCACTCTGCAATTTAACGCTTATTTGTCTCAGTAATCCGTGTTTAGTTTTCTGTCTAGATGTAATCAATACAAAGCCGAGAGAGAGAGAGAGAGAGCTTATTTGAGAGAGAGAGAGAGAGAGAGAGAGAGAGAGAGAGAGAGAGAGAGAGAGAGAGAGAGAGAGAGAGAGAGAGAGAGAAGCACATGCTGGGAGAGTCAAGTTTTCCAAACACGAAAAAGCCAACCCATAATCCGAGACACTGATACGAGTGGAAATCCGATCCAGAAACCCCGTAGGAGTGGAAACCCTCTCGGGGGTGAAAAAAAAAAAAAAAAAAAACAACAGACCAACAAACAAAAGGAATCGATGACTACTACAGAGAGACAGTGTTGCGGTGAGCACAATGGCGGGCCTGGCCGCAGTTTCCCTGCAATTGGCTGTGAGCAATGGCACGGAGATGGCGGCAGCATTGCCGGAACAATACCGCGTCCAGAATTCAGGGACAGTGCGGGCGAGGGGGCAGTGGGGGGTGGGGGGTGGGGAGGTTGAAGGCTAAGCTATGGGAGCATTCACGCTGCAAAAGACAATAATTACAGTTATTACCAGAAGGCAATATAGAATCCAAGCTGCAAAAGACTATAATTACAGTTATTACAGAAGACAATATAGAATCCAAGCTGCAAAAGGCAATCATTACAGTTATTACCGGAAGACAATACAGAATCCAAGCTGCACAAGACAATCATTACATTTATTACCAGAAGGCAATATAGAATCCAAGCTGCAAAAGACTATAATTACAGTTATTACAGAAGACAATATAGAATCCAAGCTGCAAAAGGCAATCAGTACAGTTACTACCAGAAGACAATATAGCATCCAAGCAGCAAAAGATAATTACAGTTATTACCAGAAGACAATATAGAGTCCAAGCCGCAAAAGACAATAATTTCAGTTATTACCAGAAGACAATACAGAATCCAAGCCACAAAAGACAATAATTACAGTTATTACCAGAAGACAATACACAATCCAAGCTGCAAAAGACAATAATTGCAGTTATTACCAGAAGACAATATATAATCCAAGCTGCAAAAGACAATAATTACAGTTATTATCAGAAGACAATATAGAATCCAAGCTGCAAGAGACAATAATTACAGTTATTACCAGAAGAGAATATAGAATCCAAGCTGCAAGAGACAATAATTACAAATATTTCCAGAAGACAATATAGAATCCAAGCTGCAAGAGATAATGATTACAGTTATTACCAGAAGACAATATCGAGTCCAAGCTGCAAGAGAC
>JADBJO010000469.1:282815-287815 GCA_016801955.1 Conus betulinus | reverse complement strand
ACTGCCCAAATCAGATCCATTTTCTGAAAGGGATGCAGCCAAGGAACATCAGTGAGCATGGCTGCCTGCCTGGATCCAGCTAAAGTGACATGTTGTGATTACACTTCCAGAAAAACAGGGGAAGAGAGAAAGATTTACACCTCCCCCTCCTCCACCCCTACATCCCCTCCACCCCTGATTTTGTGTTGGAAATAAATCAGTCAGTACTAAGTGACAATATATCATGGTTTACTATAAGTTTAGAAGGAGAGGGACTTGCTACCTGGGGAAAGACTTTCATTCATTAAGACCGAATTTTGCAACCTGTTCGAAGAGATACACTACTCTCTGTTCGCCCGTCGTCGTTTGTATTGTTCTCAGTGTTATTTGTCCTGCCTGAAGAAGAACAAATAGGTCGAAACGCGTTGTATTTGTTTGGTAATTTGTTTGCTCTTTCATTTGGCGGTGCAGTAATTCTACCCTTGCTCATGTTTTGAATTTCCGTCTGCTATCACTTCTCTTTGATGAAACCGACAATTTCGTTATTTTTTTTTTCTTCTGATTTTGCCGTGCGAAACTTGGAAAATGAGGGAGGTGCGCAGGTCGTGTCAAAAGAAGAAGAAAAAATCTCGAAGTATCACCGTCTAGGATTACCAGTGCAAGAATGAAATGAAATCACATCAAATCAACTTATTGTGTCAGAGGAGGCGTTACGCTGTCGTTGCCCACATATCCATTATAAACAAATAATCTGAACTGACGAAGAAAAGCTTAAATGTAGACAACATGCATGCTAAATTCGCATGAGCATGTATTTCAAGCAAACAAATGCGGCCCTCATCCCCCCACCGCACCACTCATCCCTCCGGCTCCTTGCTTGTGCATCCACACTGATACATTCCAACCAATCAGAACACACAGATACAGGAAGGTACCACACTGATGCATTCCAACCAACCAGAACACAGATACAGGAAGGTACCACACTGATGCATTCCAACCAACCACCAACAGAACACAGATACAGGAAGGTACCACACTGATGCATTCCAACCAACCAGAACACAGATACAGGAAGGTACCACACTGATGCATTCCAACCAACCAGAACACAGATACAGGAAGGTACCACACTGATGCATTCCAACCAACCAGAACACAGATACAGGAAGGTACCACTGATGCATTCCAACCAACCAGAACACAGATACAGGAAGGTACCACACACTGATGCATTCCAACCAACCAGAACACAGATACAGGAAGGTACGCATCCACACTGATGCATTCCAACCAACCAGAACACAGATACAGGAAGGTACCACACTGATGCATTCCAACCAACCAGAACACAGATACAGGAAGGTACCACACTGATGCATTCCAACCAACCAGAACACAGATACAGGAAGGTACATCCACACTGATGCATTCCAACCAACCAGAACACAGATACAGGAAGGTACGCACACTGATGCATTCCAACCAACCAGAACACAGATACAGGAAGGTACGCACCACACTGATGCATTCCAACCAACCAGAACACAGATACAGGAAGGGTACCACACTGATGCATTCCAACCAACCAACACACAGATACAGGAAGGTACGCATCCACACTGATGCATTCCAACCAACCAGAACACAGATACAGGAAGGTACGCATCACACTGATGCATTCCAACCAACCAGAACACAGATACAGGAAGGTACCCACACTGATGCATTCAACCAACCAGAACACAGATACAGGAGGTACGCATCCACACTGATGCATTCCAACCAACCAGAACACAGATACAGGAAGGTACGCATCCACACTGATGCATTCCAACCAACCAGAACACAGATACAGGAAGGTACCACACTGATGCATTCCAACCAACCAGAACACAGATACAGGAAGGTACGCATCCACACTGATGCATTCCAACCAACCAGAACACAGATACAGGAAGGTACGCACCACACTGATGCATTCCAACCAACCAGAACACAGATACAGGAAGGTACGATGCATTCCAACACCAGAACACAGATGATGCATCCACACTGATGCATTCAACCAACCAGAACACAGATACAGGAAGGTACGCAACCGCAGTGATGCATTCCGACCAACCAGAACACAGATACAGGAAGGTACGCATCCACACTGATGCATTTCAACCAACCAGAACACAGATACAGAAAGGTGCGCACGTATGCTTACACATGTTCCCCGGCCATCCCCATCATAGATAGACAGACAGACAGGCAGACAGATACAGATACACAGACACACAGTCACAGACGCTGTCTGTCTGTCTGTCTCTGTCTTTCTCTCTGTTTGTCTGTCTGTCTGTCAGTCTCTCTCTCTCTCTCTCTCTCTCTCTCTCTCTCTCTCTCTCTCTCTCTCTCTCTCTCTCTCAAAAATGATTGCTTGCGACATTATTTCGTTGCTGCTGTTCGGAAAGTGTTTTCCAGATCACACAGTTTTCCATTTCACTTTTCCATAATGTCTCCCTGAAGGAAGACTTCAAACAGACATGGGTTTCATCACCCTAGATCATGTAGCTTTTCGTGTCACACTATATTCGTGCAACTCACACTTGCCCTTCACCGACAATTTTTCCCCTCTTGATTCCCTTGTTTGTCCAAAACGTTCCTACATTTTACAGGCAAGCCAGCATACCTACACATAAAAACCACAGCAGGTTCTGTAAACAGGAATAAAATGTTCTGGGAATATCAGTATTGGCAGAGAAAGATCGGAGCTTCTGCGATCAGTACAACCTGCGGTTAAATTTCTTTTGGATGTGATCAAGTTTTGGCATAGAATAAACATATCGTCTTGAATTTACCTAAATATTTACAAATATCAATATGCCTCACTTCAACGCATTTGATTGGAAGACATGGCTTTGTCCTAAACTCAATTAACATTTTTTTCAACGTTCAAGTCAAGACAATTGCGCCCATATCAATCAAACACATCTTCGAACTTCATTGTAAACCTCCCCTTGTTCCTACTGTAAAGAAACGCACAAGGGGAGATCGGGTTCGGGAGAAAGTTGGACTAGGTTCATCCAAAAAAGACAAACGAGTCAGGCCCAGTGAAGATTTTCTTTCTTTTAATTTGGTCTATAAAGCGAAAAGAAACGTAAAGGTTAAGACAAAGGTACAAGCAAAGGGAAAATAAAGTAAAGCTAAAACACAAAGCAAAGGGCTCTAGCAACCGTGGCCTATAAATGAAAAAATGCAAACGAATGTAAACCACAACTGCATCTTACACCATTGCATAGTTCACATACATCCGAATCATTGCATGAATTCTTCAACATGACATAAAAGTATCATTTAGCAAAGTTACGAAGCTAGGCCAGTCTCAGGAATGAAGCATCCCTCATTTCTACTGCAAGCCAGAGCATATCATTCAGGAGACACATAATCAGGAATGTGCTATGCTATGGTATTCAGAACCATACGGTCAACCACTATAGCTCTTTTTCGTCTCTTGCACTGGATTTGCGCAGAGGTTATCAACAATGATAACCGATACAAACAAGAACTAATCGAGTGACAACACGACCACTCTGAAAACCAGGGTGAACCTAACCTCAAAGACACGGTTCAACCCTGTGCTGCCCAAAGTCAGAACAGCAACTTCCAATTATGTGGGATTCATGTCCCTAACACAATTATTCCATTTCATTCCATGTGTTCCGTCATAATTGCTCATCACTTCGCTTCTATGATTTAAAACATGGGATAACAGACTACATCCCCAAATTACAACCAGTCAAAGGAATCGACAGTGAACAGAATAAAGCGCAACACTTCGACTCATGAAATGAAAAAAAAAACATAAAACAGCAACAAAGAAATATGCCAGTTTCCGTCGACATTAAAGGCAAACAGCATACATAGGCAACAAGCCTTAACCTTCATCATGCATAAAGGGAGACAGATACCCGGTATAACCGGTATGTTCTTCAGAAAAGAAATATACTCAGGACAGAGACACGGAGAAATAAAGAGAGAGAGAGAGAGAGAGAGAGAGAGAGAGAGAGAGAGAGAGAGAGAGAGAGAGAGAGAGAGACTATGGCTTATTGTTCCGGTCAAAAAGCAATGCAAAATCACCTATTACAATAGCCCGTGAGTCAATAACACACAACAATATTGCCTTATCGGCCATCATTTAACGACTCCTGTCTCAACTGCTCAATTATAAAATTCTAGAAACACTACTAAAAATCTGTCAACTACATCACTATGCTATCTGCTTATTCATTTATCATTTAACAATTACAATAAACATATCCTTATAAGGACTCCATAACTTCTGTATTTTATCTCATTCATTTATTTTTCATTGTCGCAGAACATCACTAACTTCGTCTTTTTTCATTCATGTATTATCCAATCGTGCACTTCTAGCACTCTCCCTTGAAGATGCACATGCCTTTTTTACAGATGGATCTTTACTTAAGGCAAGGCATTCTAAATGTCAACTTGCATTTGCAACCATGATTTTATAAGCAAACTGACTCAATGCAACAAAGCGCGAAATAACCTGTACATCTGCCTACTAATTTCCGAAGATGCTGGCCGACGCTTATCCGAATACCAAACTGAATTTCTATCCTGCACGGACCCATCAGTCCTTAATCTACACATCCATGTACAGCATGGAAACTGCATCTTTATCTAGTTGCTAAAAATATAAACAAAATATTAGAATAGCTCATTTATTAACCAAGAATCCAGTCCGCAATTAAGTAAGTCTTTCCTTCCAACATGTATTCATACATATAAACAACCAAATATGACTCGACTTCTGAAATAATTTCAAAATCGTAGTGCTCAATAAAACCTATAGAAAACCCAAAGAGTCAAGAATACAAAGCATGGAACAATCAATTCTCATTTCATAATAACAATGCAGCATTGTCAAATGTCTGACATATACACACATCAAAACACAAAGTACATAGTACTTAGATGCACTACTAGAATACAGAAATGAAGAAATGCAT
>JADBJO010000469.1:272815-277815 GCA_016801955.1 Conus betulinus | reverse complement strand
TGTCTTGAGAGTGTGTTCTGCAGACTGACCAGCTGTTGTTCTTCCACATATTTTGTTCTTGATGCGCTGCTCTATTAGGACAACGCTTTTCTACATCTTGAAGCGCTCACCTCAAGAGCATTGTTTGAAATGCTCAGTTGTTTTTGTTTTTCGCTAGTTGAAAATCCAAAGCTTACACACACACACACACACACACACACACACACACAAGTGTAGTTGTGAAAGTAGTGAACACATTGAGCGTGTGTGCGGGCGTGTGAGGATGTACGTATGTGTGTGTGTGTGTGTGTGTGTGTGTGTGTGTGTGTTGGGGAGGAGGGATAAGTATGCATGGCTTGGGGTTTCTGTAGGGCAATAATATGAGAGCTATGCCATTTCTGTAAGAGCGACGAACCTGCGCCCCGTTCTTTTGGCGTATTTTGAAAGCAAATCAGCCAGCTTGTCCCTGATATCAGCTGGCGACCAATATTGTAATAAGACGGCCACGGTTTTCTCCCCTGCACAGGGCAGGGCAGAGCCATCGATTTGCTTCTCTCTTCTCCCGGAATTGGTGCTGCCACAAGCCCTGGGATCAGATTTCCACTCATATTATTTTCCCGCCTTATGACTTGGCGTTTTCCACTTGGGGAAATTCTTCTCTCTCTCTCTCTCTCTCTCTCTCTCTCTCTCTCTCTCTCTCTCTGTCTGTCTCTGTGTGTGTGTGTGTGTGTGTGTGTGTGTGTGTGTGTGTGTGTGTGTGTGTGTGTGTGTGTGTGTCTCACGTTGCAGTGATCGTAATAAGCTTGTAAAAACAACAGGGTTTGTACTCTGGAAGGTCGATAGGAAGAGCTGTTGTCCTTGGTGGTCTTTGCCAACGTTGCAGGCCATGAACTCTTCCCCTTGCTACTGATGGGTCTACATGAAGCGAGAGAAGAAGAAAAACCCTTGCTTGCTACTGATGGGTCTACATGAAGCGAGAGAAGAACAAAAACCCCTTGCTACTGATGGGTCTACATGAAGCGAGAGAAGAACAAAACCCCTTGCTACTGATGGGTCTACGTGAAGCGAGAGAAGAAAAAAACCCCTTGCTACTGATGGGTCTACATGAAGCGAGAGAAGAATAAAAACCCCTTGCTACTGATGGGTCTACATGAAGCGAGAGAACAAAAAACCCCTGCTACTGATGGGTCTACATGAAGCGAGAGAAGAATAAAAACCCCTGCTACTGATGGGTCTACATGAAGCGAGAGAAGAACAAAACCCCTTGCTACTGATGGGTCTACATGAAGCGAGAGAAGAACAAAAAAACCCTTGCTACTGATGGGTCTACATGAAGCGAGAGAGAACAACAAAAACCCCTTGCTACTGATGGGTCTACATGAAGCGAGAGAACAAAACCCCTTGCTACTGATGGGTCTACATGAAGCGAGAGAACAAAAACCCCCTGCTACTGATGGGTCTACATGAAGCGAGAGAAGAACAAAAACCCCTTGCTACTGATGGGTCTACATGAAGCGAGAGAAGAACAAAAACCCCTTGCTACTGATGGGTCTACATGAAGCGAGAGAACAAAACCCCTTGCTACTGATGGGTCTACATGAAGCGAGAGAACAAAACCCCTTGCTACTGATGGGTCTACATGAAGCGAGAGAAGAAAAAAACCCCTTGCTACTGATGGGTCTACGTGAAGCGAGAGAAGAACCAAACCCCTTGCTACTGATGGGTCTACATGAAGCGAGAGAACAAAACCCCTTGCTACTGATGGGTCTACGTGAAGCGAGAGAACAAAAAACCCCTTGCTACTGATGGGTCTACATGAAGCGAGAGAACCAAAACCCCTGCTGCTACTGAAGCGGGGTCTACATGAAGAAGCGAGAGAACAAAACCCCTTGCTACTGATGGGTCTACATGAAGCGAGAGAAGAACCAAACCCCTTGCTACTGATGGGTCTACATGAAGCGAGAGAACCAAAACCCCTTGCTACTGATGGGTCTACACGTGAAGCGAGAGAACAAAAAACCCCTTGCTACTGATGGGTCTACGTGAAGCGAGAGAACAAAACCCCTTGCTACTGATGGGTCTACATGAAGCTAGAGAACAAAACCCCTTGCTACTGATGGGTCTACGTGAAGCGAGAGAACAAAACCCCTTGCTACTGATGGGTCTACATGAAGCGAGAGAACAAAACCCCTTGCTACTGATGGGTCTATGTGAAGCGAGAGAACAAAACCCCTTGCTACTGATGGGTCTACATGAAGCGAGAGAAGAGCCAAAAACAGAAAATGAGAATGGAAAAACAGTTCAGTTCAGATTCTGTGTGTGGGTTGGGTGTTGGGTTGAGTAAGACTCGGATTACTTTGTTTCTTCTTGTTCTTCACGTTACCTCAGCGATGCAGGCAAGGTCTTTGACCTTGGACGTGGGTGGAGCCTTGGAAGAACATCTGGTGTTATGTTCTAACTCCAAGATGCTGACCTTTCTGTTTGCAGAATTCTTGAAGATCGTCAGTCAGTAGTTACTGGGATGTGCACTGAAGAAATTCTCTCTCTCTCTCTCTCCCCTCTCCCTCTGTCTGTCTGTCTGTCTGTCTGTCTGTCTCTTTCTCTCTCTCTCTCTCTCTCTCTCTCTCTCTCTCTCTCTCTCTCTCTCTCTCCGTGTCTGTCTGTCTCTCTCCCCTCTCTCTCTCTCTCTCTGTCTCTCTCTCTCTCTCTGTCTCTCACTCTCGCGGTTCCTCCCCCATCTCTCTCTCTCATTCTCTGTTTCTCCCTTCTCTCTGTCCCTCTCTGCATGTATTTGGCAAGATTTCTATCCCGAGTCCCTCTCCTCTCTCCTGTTCTCACTACGGTCAGAACATAGACACTCAAATATTCCATATAAGATACAAATTGCTCATATTTTCCCTTTTGGAAGGTTGCCTTTGGTAACATCCTCCCACGAAAGAACTTGTCAAAGGTCAAGGTTGGTTAAGATGCAGAAAATAACAAAGAATGCTCTAGAATGCTGAAGGAAGAAGGTACAATGCCATGTAATTTGAAAGTGGGTAATATTATTGGATGAAAACGCTCCGGGTCTGGAAGAGGAGAAACAAAGAGAAGTTTCTCTGTTCTTTTTGATAATTGAACCAAATGATGAAGTGTTTCATTCCATTAGATTTCAACAGGAAGTCAGCAGGGGCAGAATAGGGGTGAAATTCTTGCCCTGTCTTTGGGGATTGATCTCAGATCTCAGGCACGTTTCCTAAAGACTGGACGCCAGGAGCTCTTTCGAGTCTGGCGAGTGGCATCAATAAAGGGCACACTCTATTGGGAGCGAGGCTAGACATAAGGCATCAATAAAGGGCACACTCTATCGGGAGCGAGGCTAGACATAAGGTATCAATAAAGGGCACACTCTATCGGCGAGCGAGGCTAGACATAAGGTATCAATAAAGGGCACATTCTATCGGCGAGCGAGGTTTGACATAAGCAAGAGATCTTGGGCTTTTTCGCGTTCAAGTGAACATGGCCGGCAGTCGTAACGTCCTCTCAGTCGCGCATAAAAACAAACTGTCATTCTGTGATTGGTGCATGAAACTATCAGACTGTTGGCCATTCAGCAGCTAGAAGAGTTTGAAGGTGTAGCCACGTTGTTTTTCTGAAATCTGTCTAACGTCCGTTTGTTTACTCCTTTCTTTATCGCCGCGAGCATTGGCGAGCCACTGGCGTATTCTGGCGGCGATGAATCCAGCACCTGTGTTCGTGTTCGGGTGACGGTTCCCTGTGTCTGTATGCCCCTCAATCTGTGTTTCTGACAGGACCAACAGGTGAATTCCGCAAAAAAGTGTACAGATTCGGGCAATTATGTCGCCGGACATAGAATGAAAATGTGTGTGTGTGTGTGTGTGTGTGTGTGTGTGTGTGTGTGTGTGTGTGTGTGTGTGTGTGTGTGTGTGTGTGTGAACAAGAGAGAGAGAGTGTGTGTGTGTGTGTGGGAAGAGAAGAGAAGAGAAGAGAGAGAAAAAGGGAAGAGAAGGGAAGAGAAGAGAAAGAGAAAGAGAGAGAGAGAGAGAGAGAGAGAGAGAGAGAGAGAGAGAGAGAGAGAGAGAGAGAGACAGACAGACAGAGAGAGAGAGAGAGAGAGACAGAGAGACAGAGAGAGAGAGAGAGAGAGAGAGAGAGAGAGAGAGAGAGAGAGAGAGAGAGAGAGAGAGAGAGAGAAGGGGGTGGCGTAGGGGAATAGAAGGGAGAGAGAAAGGAAGAATGCTTTTCCCCAACGTTTTACCGTTATTGAAGCCTTCTTCGTTTATATGTGACATCACTCTTACGCTACTACAGAGCTGCTTTATTTTTGTTTTCTTCAAGGCATGGTAGGAGGGATTCAAAACTTTATGGCTCCATCCTTACTCTGTCTTGTCTCTGAAATCGGTTGCAAAACATCTCTCTCTCTCTCTCTCTCTCTCTCTCTCTCTCTCTCTCTCTCTCTCTCTCTCTCTCTCTCTTCTGTCTGTGTTTTTGTCTGATTTGTCTGTCTGTCTGTCTCTCTCTGTCTTAGAACGTCCCAATGTCGGCATCCAAACACATGCTGGTCTCTTTCCCTTCCCATTGGCTTGTTTTCTTTGCATAAGAGAAGACTTTGAGAAGACTCCTCCCGACCTGGTGTTGATTTGGATAGATGAGACAGACACGAGGTCTACCCCTCTCTCCTCTTTTAATTTGTATGCCATTTCCTTTTCTAAACTAACCTATTCAAAGTTTGGAGTTCCAGAGTGAGATTGAGATTGTTGAAAACACAATTTTTTTTCCTGAACAATAGTCTCATTTCTTTCTCCATGTGCATAACAAATCAGGTTGTCTGTTTATCCCGTGTTTATTGATTTGGGCAGTTGGTCAGTTGTTTGGAGTTGGAGGGGCCTCTCTCAATCTAAGGGGGGGGGGAGAGAGGGAGAGAGAGAGAGAGAGAGAGAGAGAGAGAGAGAGAGAGAGAGAGAGAGAGAGAGACGAACGAAATTTATTTTAAACCACGGTAATGAGATAAGCAAATTAGA
>JADBJO010000469.1:247815-265315 GCA_016801955.1 Conus betulinus | reverse complement strand
ATGATGATGATGAAGATGATGATGACGATGATGATGATGATGACGATGATGATGATGTTGACGACGATTATGATGATGTTGACGACGACGACGATGACGATAATGATGATCTTGATGCTGATAGTGATTTTTTATGGAAGCGAAGAACAGCAGGTGAAGAGGACACATGCTGAATGTAAGACAAAACCACGTCAGGCCCTCCAGACATATAATGGTGGGTGCGCGTGTGCCCGTGCTATCTTCATCCCATCACCTCTTCTCTTTTTGGCGCGAGATGAACGCAGCGCCGCCATGTGATGGCGTCATGTTTATGGCCCTTTTTGACCTGCCTGCGTAATCATGTGATATTGCAGGCACTCCGGGGGTCGTTGTCTACTGCACTCCAGCGTGCGCGTTGTCCGTCAGGAATCGGCGTGTGGTCACCGTGGTCGCTGTGAAAAGAAAAGATGCATTAGACGGTGCTTAGATGACGAGGATATCGATGTTGCATTAGTGTCATAATAATTATGATAATAATCATGATGATGATGATCGCCATCATCATTGATATCACTTATATGCGCCTATTCTTGGTTAGAAAAACCAAGAGTTCTGAGCACTTTACAATCCACGCTTTCGTTTAAACACAACAGGCGGCCTACCTGGGTAGAGCTGACTGAAGAGCTGCCTGCTGGCGCTAGTCGTTTCCTTTGTCATTAACTCTATCAGTCGCTAATGTTCCCCCTTTTTTGCCGGTGCATGCTGTGTTTAAGTGTGTCAGCCAAACTGACATTCTCCTCTGAAAGTTGGTGACAGGACTAAGTTTAGTTTCAGTTTCAGTTTCATCAGGAAGGCGTCACAGCGTGCGGACTAGTCCATATACGCTACACCACATCTGCTAAGTTTTGAGACCACACTACGCATGATTTGAAGCTGATGGATAAATGAATTAACTACAAAGATGAGACAATTGAAGAAGAGGGTCTCGTGGCTACGACTCAGCGGATGTCTGACCTACGCATTCACCCAACGCGCTAAGTGTGCGTGTGTAAGTTGTTATGTTGCCTTTATACACAACCTTGTTGAAGGTCTCACTCGAAGGACTTTTAGGGAAGTGGAGTCAGAATAATTGTCAACTTTGAGGGAAAAAAAAAAATAAAAAACAAAAAAAGCATCATGCTGAAGGCCTGGCCTGGATTCAAACCTGCAACCTCAGGATCACCAGGATCACGAATCCGGCGCTCTACCAACTAAAGCATTCCGGCCTCTGAGATGGCATACACATTTCTACCAACTAAAGCATTCCGGCCTCTGAGATGGCATACACATTTCTAACCAACTAAAGCATTCCGGCCTCTGAGATGGCATACACATTTCTACCAACTAAAGCATTCCGGCCTCTGAGATGGCATACACATTTCTACCAACTAAAGCATTCCAGCGTCTGAGAAGTGCATACACATTTCTAAAAAAAAAAGTTTTTGGCGATCCTAGTTTTTGGCTATTTGAAAAAAAAAAAAACCCTCGTATGTTGAAACCTGTCTGTATTAAGACAGACCATTAGCATGGTTTGCAGTGTATCCTTCTGCAGCAGTACCATGGCTGAGTGGATTTAAAAAAAAAAGGATGTTTGGAGTGTGTTGGTTTTGCTTCACGGATCGTGTAGGGATTTTGAAAAAAGAATGTAAATACGCTTGACATTTGAAAAAAAGAATCTTCAGATAGAAAAAACAGGGAAGCAGCATTTCTTCATTTTTTTTGTCACCGAACAAATATGAAGAAAAAACAGCATTTCGCATGCATACATTTGAATCTCGGATTTGAATGCAATTTTTATTTTCAAGCAGATATGATTCTCTGAAATACGATGGGTTATTGATATCCCACCCAAAAATGATCAAAGAGGGGTATTTTGTATCAAAGAGGAATGTTTTGTTCGTACTTTTCAGTTCCTCTAATTAATATTTTAATAAGTTGGCGTCTTCAATCCGATGCATGAATAATTTGATATTTTAGAGTTTTTGTTGCGAAGATTTAGTATCAAGAGATGAGCATTTTAACAATTTGATATTTCAGCATTGATGTAGTAGTTCAATTCTGATGTTCAATGCAGGCTTTTCTGATTCTTATGTGCCTGAAAGGATCAGGTCAACTCGCTTGATCGGTTGAACTGATTTCTACCCCTCCCTCTCCACCACCACCTCCACACCCTTCTCCACACCCAGGCTGTCCCTCACCATCCCGCCCCCCCACACGACAAATGTTTTTAAAAAAAAAACAGTGAGATTGCAAGAACGCCTATGTAATTCAGTCGTGCAAGAACGCCTATGTAATTCAGTCGTGCAAGACCGCCTATGTAATTCAGTCGACTGATCTTAGATGTTGGTCATGCGTCTAACCGTTTTCGTTCTACTCCCTATGATTACATATTCATTATTTGTTTATAGACAAAACTGCAGAGGTTAAAATACACATATACAAACAGCCATAAACTTTGTTCACACATGCATTCATGAGGACGCGCATGTGCGTTTGCGTACACACACACACACACACACACACACACACACACACACACACACACACACACACACACACACGAGTACACTTATAGACACACATACAGGCATTCATACACACATTTATACGCATATACACTCATACACATATACATAAACACACACTCACACCCACTCACATATCCGCATCATACACACACACACACACACACACACACACACACACACACACACACACACATCATCACACGTACATACACAGACACACGGACACACGCACAGACATACAATCCACGGATTCTTGCTCAGGCATACATAGACACTCATACACACACTCACATACACATAAAAGCATACGCATACACTCAACGTCGTACACACACAGACACAGACACAGACAGAGAGAGAGAGAGAGAGAGAGAGAGAGAGAGAGAGAGAGAGAGAGAGAGAGAGAGAGAGAGAGAGAGAGACAGACAGACAGACAGACAGACAGACAGACAGACAGAGAGAGACAGAGACAGACAGACAGACAGACAGACACACACACACACACACACACACACACACACACACACACACACACACACACACACACACACACACACACAGAGAGAGAGAGAGAGAGAGAGAGAGAGAGAGAGAGAGAGAGAGAGAGAGAGAGAGAGAGAGAGAGTTACTGCGTTTCTTGGTCGGCTCTGATCCTTCACGCGTACAGGGTGTTTGCACAGTCAGACTGTATTGGGAATTCCCTTTCCTCGTTCAACATGATCGGCGTGCTGCCCTGACATTTCATCACAGCAGTAACGCTTTCTGGAGTTTATTCCACTCGTTTGTTTTGGACAGCAGGCACAGCACAAGCAGCAACAGCTGCTGCAACAGCGCCAACTACATAACCATGTATTCATCATCACCAGGATGTCGTTATTTAGCTATTTTTGTTTAATAATTCTCTGTCCGTCTGTCTGTCTCCCTTTCTCTCTCTCTCTCTCTCTCTCTCTCTCTCTCTCTCTCTCTCTCTCTCTCTCTCTCTCCTGTCGCGTCTGTCTGTCTGTCTCTTACTCTCTGGCCCTGTCTGTTTATCTGTCTGTGTCTCTTGTGTCCGTCCGGCTGTCTGTCTGTCTGTCTTTCCTCCCTTCCCTCTCTTTCTGTTTTTCCCTGTCTTCCCTCCCCCTCTCTTTCTCTGTCTGTCGGTCTGCCCCCCCCCCCCCCCCCCTCCCCTGCTGTCTCTGATGGTGGAAATGCGACGCTTTGTATCATTTACATTTTAACATCAGCGCTGTTATCAGTGTCCTGTTGTCACCTTGACCTGACTTTTATGGTCCAGGCTGAGCCACAGACCACGTGATTTCAGGTATTTGAAAAAAAAATGTGCTGCTTCTATTTTGTGTTGAAGCCAGGAAATGGACTGACTGACTAACATTCAATGCCGTGGCCTTGCGCTGAAACCGTATCAGCACTGGGGAGAGCGCAGACCTCCGCCAAGGTGGAAGGGATCCTCGATCAATGCTTTTGATCCGTATCGCATCAAATCTGCATCTCCACATCACGGGTTGGTCCTTGGGCCACATTCCGTCTGTCCACGAAGTTTGGTTAAAGTGAGTTCAGTCGTTTCCGTTGCTCCTGCTGACAGACAAAACACGGAAACCAACAGACACGGGGTGACGTTGGTTAAAGTGAATTCAGTAGTTTGGGCGTTATCCTGCGACAGAGAAAACACAAACCAACAGGCACGGGTGTGACGTTTGTTAAAGTGAATTCAGTAGTTTGGGCGTTATCCTGCCGGCAGAGAAACAACACAAACCAACAGGCACGGGTGACGTTTGGTTAAAGTGAATTCAGTAGTTTAGGCATTATCCTGCCGACAGACAAACACACAAACCAACAGGCACGGTTTTTTTTTTTTTGCCGACAGACAAACACACACAAACCGACAGACACGGGTGAAAACGCAATCTTCTTTACGCAGGTGAGAATTGTGAGTAGAATGACGGTGTTCATCTGCGGGGCTGTCCCACAGGATGTGTGCAGACGACAAGAACGAAGTACCGGAGCAGCGGAGTAGCATTTTGTTTCAGGTTTATCAAGGAGTAGCGCGCCCCTGCGTGGCAGTCCAGTTCCCCGTGTAGGGCCATAGTACACCTGCCAGCAGGAAGAAACTCAAGGAAAAGACCCCCAGAAGGCCCCCTCTCCTCCTCCTCCCTCTCTTCTTCTCCCTTTGCACAGAGTCTAGTGTTTCAGCCGATAACTTCTGACACTTTAAGGGGGCCGGGCCACATCCAGGTCTTGACTCCCAGATGCCCGCCTGCTGTCAGAATTTCTTTCCTGACGCTGCAGGGATTCGAACCAGCAACATCTGGGTTGGTGAGTGTCTGTTTTAGTTTTAGTTTTAGGCGGATGTCTTACCCACATTGCTGGCGAACACCTGTTCTAGTGGAACATTAAAAAAAACTGTGAAGTTCACTTCTTGTTCCTCCTCGACCATAATTATCCAGGTGGAACTTTCTTCAGTTGCCTGTGCCATTGCCTTGAGGGTTCTGGTCCTCTTCCTGCCTGAAATCCTGAGCTGTCTCATGAGATCAGAGGCTGGTGAGTGTATAGCCCCTCTCATGCTGTAACTTCTGTGGTGATGGCTTAAGCTTGGAAGCCAGATTCCCTTAAGCTGCTGAAGAGAGGCTGGCATACTTCTCGGTGTTGTAGATGCGAGCTTGCTCCTCTCTGAGTTCATATGGCACAGTGAGTTCTATCCGAATCAGTTGTTTCCATGACCCTGTGTGTGGAGTACAGTATCCTGCCTCATGCCGCTCTTCCTGATGATCGCTGGATGATTCCCCCACTCTGCTTCAGCTGTGAGGCCGCAATGCCTGGGCTTTAATCCCAGCGAGAGGCGTGGAAGAGGTTGTTGTGGACAGGGTTAAGCAGATGCCCGACCCAGGCGTTGAGTCCAATTCGATGTCAAGTGTGTGTGGCGCTAGCCAACATAGTTTGCGCCTTCAGCATATGAACGTCACTGGTTCTGTGTACCAGTCGCCACTGAAGGTGACAGAAATCGGCGAAAACGCGTAGCTCCGACACATACTTTAATACGTTAAGAGAAGAGGGAGATGAAAAACAAAGAGAACGTTATATGATGTCGTCGTTTCTGGATCGGTTTCACTTCTAAAACCCTCTTCATTTTTTATTCAAATAAGATAAATATTGTTTACGAGGCTAGAAATCAGGAAGTTCTTACCCCCTATTATTTAATGCCATTTACCCCCCCTCCCCCTCCCCGCCTTACACCCCAGCGCTTCGCACCCCCCCCCCCCCCCCACCTTTCCTGTCTCTACCTCTTCCCTTTACTTGGCACTTCAGATAGTAACTTTGTTTGACTGGTCAACGAAACTATCGGTATTCTGGCTCTCTTCCTGCGAACGAACAGAAGACAGAGTAAGAAAGGACAGACTGCAACAAAGGAGGTTACAGATTCCTCTTGCCGTTTTCTTTTTTAAATTGTATTTATTTTTCTCCGGAGTCCCCCAACCAGCAGCAGACTGTAGGATTCATTACTTGATGACCTTTCCATCTTTCTTCCAGTCTAGCTGCCTCGCTATTACTGTTTTACCCCCCCCCCCCCCCTCTCTCTCTCTCTCTTGTTTACCCTAATATCTCTTGCTCCTACGAGTATCCTGGTTGCCAAATCTTTCTCCTTTTCTTTCTCTCTCTGTAACTTAAAATCGTCTTGTCTTCTTTGTCTTTCTGTCCCTCTGTTTCTGTCTGCCTGTCTGTGTGTCTGCATCCCACCTCGTCTCTCGCTCTCTCTTGCTCTCTCTCGCTCTCTCTCCCTCCTCCCCCCCCCCCCCCCCCCCTCTCTCTCTCTCTCTCTCCAAGGTATGTATGGGATGTAGTCGGAAGAAAACGACTGCGATGGTATCTAGAACAAATTACTTTTCGACCTTTGCTCGTGACCTTTCGGTCCTGAGAGATGGTGAAGCGAACTGAGGTCATTAGGCCTCATTACCGGCAATTCTCTACACCTGCCCCCCCCCCCCCCCCCCACCCCCCCTCCCCGCCGTTCCCTTCCCTCATCCCCGCCCCCTCCCTTCCCACCATCTCTTTGCAATCGCTGGCCGACAATTTGGCAAGGTGCGTTGTCCGTGTACTCGCGTTCCCACGGTCATGAATCACCCGACTGGCCTCGCTGTGACGCTGGGGGTTGGGGGAAAAAGTGTGTGTGTGGGGGTGTGGGGGGGGGGGGGGGGGGGGGGGGGGGCAACGGTTTGAATGGCGAACAGAGTGACTGACCCCCACCAAGGAGCGTTATTATATTGTTTGTTCATTGTGGAGAAAATAGCATCAACGTCAGAGAGGATTTCCTTCCCTCCCTCTGTTATTGTTATTTCTTATGTAGTGCCTATACTCGCTTAGAATGAAGCGCCGTACACAACCCACGCTGTCGTTGACCCATCGGGCTGCTTGGAGTCGAGTCGACTGAAGAGAGCTGCCTGCTGGGGCTACAATCAGCAGCCTCCTGTTTCATTCAGTCGGATCAGTCACTCAGATTTCGACTCATACTTAGGGTTTTTCACCACCATGATGCATTCTATGTGTGTACTTTATCATCCATACCAATGGCCTTCCTTGCGAAGGTTGATGATAGGATTTTACGTGTGTACAAGACATTATATGTGCATTCGCACCCGGACCCTCTGGTTATAGTCTTATTGGAAGGACTTATCGGGAAAATGGAGTGTAAGTTAAAATCCAAAGAGAAAGTCGGCCTGTACTGAAACGGACCGGCGGAGATTCGAACTGGTAACCTCAGGACCAGGAGTCTGACGCTTTACCGCTGAGCCGCTCCGGCCCCCTGACAACATTCTTCGTGTTTGTAACGAAGATTAAGTGGATCTGAAACTGAAAAAAGGTGAATTAGAAACTAGAAATTTCGTCTTTATTTTTTTTTTTTTAAATCTCTGTCCTCTTTTATGTACGACATATGCCAGACTACGTGGTTGACCGAATTCTGTTGTTCCTTGTGATTGGTAGAGAAAATGAGTGGCGGAAATGGGATGCTGCACTAGTCTTGCTTTGTTGTGTTGAAGAGAACGACTGTGTGAATGGCGGACGGATTAGCTCACCAATCCGAGAGCGTTACAGTTTTGATAGTGCATGGGGCAGAAACAGTGGCAGCATGTGGATGACGATGACAATGTTTCCTGTTTGACGTCACATCCGTAAAGACAACATTCAGCCTGTCTGTATTGGACAAAGGTTAAATGGATTATAAACAGAAAGAAGGTGAGTCAGGGACTGGATTGTTAAACTCTGTGTGTGTGTGTGTGTGTTGTGTGTGTGTGTGTCTGCTCCTCTCTCTCTCTCTCTCTCTCTCTCTCTGTCTCTCTCTTTCGTATTGATATATTTTGATGTATTCACCAGAGGAATGCGACTGACCGAATTCTGAAAATTACTTTTTTTTTTTGAGTTGGTAGTAATCAGTATCTCTCTATACCTGACGACGATTGCTTGTAGAATGTGGGGGAAAGCGAGAGTTCCATCTACCAATCAAAGGACTTACTGCGGTGGGGACATGGAGAAAATATTATGACTGAGCACAGAAGCGATTTTCTCTGTTCACTTTTTTTCTGCTTTCAAACTGCATTGATTTGTTTGCATTGAAAGTTAAGTACATTTAGACCAGAAAGTAGCGGAATGAGAGCCTGTTTTGTTGTTGAAACTTCGTCTTTTAAAAATCTCTTTGTCTCTCTGTCTCCCCCTCTGTTGTCTGTCTGTTGGTCTGTCTGTCCATCTGTGTGTCTTTATATCTGTCAGTCAGTCTGTCTGTCGTGTATAGATCTATTTTCTCAACTATGTATTGGGGGTAAATAATTCCCCGAAATCGATAAACCTTTCACACGATTGGTAGCTAAAAGGAAGGTAATTCACCTGTGGAGGGATTCAAAGAGAACTGAAGTAGCTGAAGAGGAAAAGGCGGGAGGGAGAGAGAAGAGAAGTGTTGAGAGAGACGGAGGAGAAGGACCGCTTCAGAACCGAATTCTCTGGCTCCTACATGCTTCAAAGAGCGTTTACTCGCGCCACGCGAAGGCTTGGGAGACAGGAGACTGGCAAGGTGAGGGCCTGTTTCCCTGGGCCGGCGCGGAGTGTCGGGCGGAAAGGAGAAGGTCAACACTCCGACACGGCGACATGTGCCGCGCGGCGTGAAGTGTGTTTGGCTAACGGCTGTCCGGCATTCATACTGCGCACTGGAGGAGCTGACGCTGGGGAGGGGGGAGACAAACATGGCTGAACAACCAGCAGAAACAACAGCCATGTTTATGGAAAGAGGAAGGGGATTACAAAAAGCGCGATTTCCACGTGTACCCTCTTTTCCCGGAAGCAGGTCCTTCACGTTAGATTTAGATCGTTTTTTTTTTATTTATGTCCGTGCAGTATGTTTTAATGTTTTTCCCCCCCAAATATAGAGAGCTCTCTCTCGGACAAACTACTTAAAAAATTTAATGTAAACGATTCCTAAGCTAGTGGCTGGCTGTCTTGAGAATAACAGAACGTCCTGACGGGAATGATAGCATTTTAATTATGAAATCTCTCTACGCTTGTCCTTAGTCGCGTTTCGAACATGGAAGGCGGGGGCCGGAATAGCTCAGTGGTAGAGTGCCGGACTCGTAATCTTGGGATTGCGGGTTCGAATCTCCGCCGAGCCGTTTCGGTACCGGGGGATTTTTCCCTCGGAGTTAACATTGGTCTCTGACTCCATTCCCCATACAGTCCTTCGAATGAGACTATAAACCAAGGTTCCCTGTGTGAACGCACGCAGAATATCTTCCACACACGTAAAATTCCATCACCAACTGTCGGAAGAGAAGGCCAGTTTGGCCGTTGGTATGGATGACACGTACACATAGCATGCACCTTCCCTAAAGTTGGAGTATGGCTGCCTTAATGACGGGATAAAAAAACGGTCATACAAACAAAACCCCACTCCCTTTGTTGGGTAGGTGGGATTAATCCTTGTCTGTCCGTACAAGGAGTGTCCACAGGAGTATCAGTCTGCATACGCAGAAGAAGAAGAAGAAGAAGAACATGGGAGGCAATGTTTTCTTTTTGGGTATCTCCAACCGTGTTGTAAGGCCATTCTAAGAATGAACACCCGCCAATCATGGCTTAAGCCTGCTGCAGTGATGGCTTGCCCCCAAAGGGGGGTGGGTGAGGGTTGGGGAGGGTGGAGAATCAGTATTGACATTCTTTCTGTCGGAGGGCAGCCAAGGAGAGCAGCGAATTGATTCACTCGGGTGGGTGTAGAGAAGGGAGAGCTAAACGGCACTTTCACCCAAACGTGATTCAAAAACATTGAAATCAAAAAGGCTGGTTTGTGGAGAATGTGTGTGTGTGTGTGTGTGTGTGTGTGTGTGTGTGTGCTGTAAAAAGAGCGCAGTTTCCCTTGTGAATCTCCCTCTTTATCATGTCTGACTTCACACTGGGTAGGGGGGTGGGTCATTTTTTAAGTTTCACATTTCCTGCCCTCTCATCTTCCATCAACTGTCAGAGGTGCTCATCCTACGCCGCTCATCTTCCATCAACTGTCAGTGGTGCTAATCCTACGCCGTTCATCTTCCATCAACTGTCAGTGGTGCTAATCCTACGCCGCTCATCTTCCATCAACTGTCAGTGGTGCTAATCCTACGCCGCTCATCTTCCATCAACTGTCAGTGGTGCTAATCTTACGCTGCTCATCTTCCATCAACTGTCAGTGGTGCTAATCCTACGCCGCTCATCTTCCATCAACTGTCAGTGGTGCTCATCCTACGCCGCTCATCTTCCATCAACTGTCAGTGGTGCTAATCCTACGCCGCTCATCTTCCATCAACTGTCAGTGGTGCTCATCCTACGCCGCTCATCTTCCATCAACTGTCAGTGGTGCTAATCCTACGCCGCTCATCTTCCATCAACTGTCAGTGGTGCTCATCCTACGCCGCTCATCTTCCATCAACTGTCAGTGGTGCTAATCCTACGCCGCTCATCTTCCATCAACTGTCAGTGGTGCTTATCCTACGCTGCTCATCTGCCATGAACTGTCAGTGGTGCTGATCCTACGCCACTCATCTTCCATCAACTGTCAGTGGGGCTAATCCTACGCCGCTCATCTTCCATGAACTGTCAGTGGTGCTAATCCTAACCCGCTCATTCCAGCTCTCCGCTGCACAGCCACACCCAGTTCATCCTGTCGCAGCACCTGCACTGGCAGTTCACACGAGAAACGTGCCTTGGGTCACCACCAGGAAACCACCCACAGAGGACACAGCTCTGCTGCCGAGTACTCTTTTCAATGTGCAGAGGTGGAGCTCCTTCCGACAAACATTTTTGATGCCGTCGTTTGTGTGGCTGTCCAGGGCCAAAAGGTTTTGGCGGGGAATGTTGTTGCTCCTGATATCTGTCTCTATGTTTTCTACAATCCTGTTAAATCAGACACTGTCAGTGCCCTGCATTCTACACAGTTTCGCTCTTAAAACTCGACAGGCCTCCTATTTCGGAATGGACGTTCCTGTCACACTGAATTAGAAGTTTTGTCTAAACTAGATGAAAAAGTTCTAGTATGCTTGTTCACTGCGATGTTTGTTTATTTCTCTGTCGTTTGAAAACACCAGCTCCACTCGCGACATTATCGCCCATATGGCGTGGCGGTGTAATCTGGGTTCCCTCCAAAAAGGGTCGTGTGCTACTCCTTTCATTTCCCTGTCTTGACCTGAGGGCGGCACGGCCGGCTAGGATAGAAAGAGCGTGGATTAAATCGACTTGAGTTCTGTTTTGAAAACAGGAAATCCATTTTGAGGCGGAATAAATGACTCCCTTGCTATTCACCTTCTTCGTCTCTTCTTCTGTCAGAAATTAGGACGTGCACTTGCACTTGTTTTTAGAGTGAACTTTTTACGTTCATAGCCGTTCTCTTTTTCTCTGTTCCATTTCTCCGCTTACTGTTGTTCCGGGTTATTCGTTTCTTGGAGTGAGCGTGTTTTACGTTCGTGTTTGCGTAACGCTCCAAACTCGTACGTGTGTGGAAGACGGCATCATTGTTGAACGTATATCTTGGCGTATGTATATGAGGCCTGTTTAGGTATTTGTAGAAAGCGGGTTCTGATACACAAGTGATTGTCGGCGATAAGAAAGTAGATTCATTATTTGTATGATGGGAACAACGGTCGGTATTCGAAGGCCAAACCACAGCATGAAACTCCCATGAACAAAGCACGTAGCTGTTCTTCCTCATGACTACGTAGCTGTTCTTCCTCATGTCTACGTAGCTGTTCTTCGTCATGTCTACGTAGCTGTTCTTCCTCATGTCAAACAAACAAACAAACAACTCTTTAAGCAAAGTGCCAATTAGAATTTTCTGAATTTAGGAAGAACATTCCATTTCCTGTTGCTTCCAATATTTTTTGAAAATCTATTTATTCGTACAAACAAATCAAGCACGCACTACAATGATTATGTGCAGGTCATTTAAAGCACTTTTTTTTTTTTCTAGGCTAGCATTTACATGGCATTAGTTTTTAGAAATTGCTTGACAGTGAATTCTTTAATATCGGTTATGGAATGTGAAAACACAAATCCATACAGTTATTTTGTTTATGTATGTATGTATTTCTTTCTCTCTGCAAAGTCAATGTTGACCATAGTGCATTGTAATTTTGAGACGGATTGATTTTCCTCCCCTCCTTTTTTTGTTTGTTTGTTTTTGCCTCACTAAAAACCGTCATGTGATGCTTGTCCAGTGACATTCAAATTGAGGAAGAATCATCAAGGGGCACGACCAGATGACAGACAGACACAAGCCAACTAACCATCACCCAAGTCATGGGCATGTGAAAGGGTATAGAAAGCCAGATCACTGCGCAGCCCTGAGGTTAGCCCTGGTGGTCGGCGGGATGTAAACGGCATTATTTAAGGTCACCCAGAGAGAGGGGGCGTGAAAGGGGGGGGGGGGGGGGGGGGGGGGGGGGGGGGGGGGGGGGGCTGGAAGATGGTTCATGATGGTTTACACACACACACACACGCACGCACGCACGCACGCACGCACGCACGCAGACAGACAGCAGACACACACACACACACACACACACACACACACACACACACACACACACGCACGCACGCACGCACGCTCACATGCACGCACACATGCACACACACACACACACACACACACACACACACACACACACACACACACACACACTCACACACACACACACACACATACACACACGCACGCTCTCTCTCTCTCTCTCTCTCTCTCTCACACACACACACACACACACAAACACACACGCACGCATGCACGCACGCATGCACACATGCACGCACACATGCACACACACACACACACACACACACACACACACACACACACACACACACACGCACGCACGCACGCACACACAGACACATACACACGCGCACACGCACACACACACACACACACACACACACACACACACACACACACACACACACGCATGCACGCACGCACGCACACATGCACGCACACATGCACACACAGACGCACACATAGACACATACACGCACACGCATGCGCTCACACACACACACACACACACACACACACACACACACACACACACACACACACACACACACACACACACACACGCACACACACACACACACCAGTAATATGAATTTTTGACCATCAATCCAGGGACGATGTGAAATAAGTGCAAATGGTGATACGCATACATTTACCAAATTGGTTCACAAGATTAACGTCATTTTTTTTTCTGTAATTCGATAGCTTTTGCAATGTATTTAGCAAATTAATGTAATGATATTTTTGTTATTTTTACTGCATGAGATTGTCGTGAGATTTTTCTGCCTGTGGAACCGATGTGCCGGCTCACTCTATCTGGAATCCACATAGAATATCAACAGATTCAGGACAATAGAAAACAAAACAAGATATTCCCTTCTCAAGTTATCTGTCTCCGCACACAGAACGGAAGCTTTATAGTTGGGTGTTTTCAAGCAATTTTGTGTATGAGTTAAGGCCCAGCATACTGGAGATTTAATTTAGTTATAGTTTTCCTTACATGTGTAATAAACATATATTTATAAACTTCAAAATTACTTTAAAAACTAGAGAGAGAAAACAAGAGAAACCATGCCTGTTTTTTTTTCTGTGAGAACACACTCAACAATCCTTCAATTCAGGAATTATTCATTGTGTACTTCTTGACATGATGATGAGAGATAATGTGCGTAAAAAGACAAGAAAAGGGAGGTACAGCGAATACGGATGCTTTATTCAATAAGGCCCAATGGCCCCATTTGTAGGGGTGTGTGAATAAAAGTCACAGGCAGAACAAATTATCACAAAAGAAAAAGGATAGGGCAGAAAGAACAGAGACAAGTAAGCAATAGAGTTATGTGCAATACAGACCGAATTTCGAATGTTTTTATACAAACAAATAACACTTTTAATGATATTTTCACCGCTAGATGACATAAACAATATAAGTCTAAATGACGAAGGTTGTGTCTGTGTGTCACTCCCCTTCTGTGTCTGTGTGTCACTCCCCTGTTCTGTGTGTGTCTGTCTGTATGTCACTCCCCTTCTGTGTCTGTGTGTCACTCCCCTTCTCCTTACGTGTCTCTCACCCGCTGCCCTGTACCCTGACGAGGAATGTGTACATCACATGGGATCAAGCAGGCAGATTGCCTCCCTTGTTGAGTGTAGTTTTGTTTGCTTCCCCCCCCCCCCCCCCCCCCCCCCCCTCGCCCCCCCCCCACCCCCCCCCCCCCCCCCCCCCCCCCTCGCTGCTGGAAATCTGTGGCTTTTTGTGGCTGGTCGCTTTGCTCGCCCTAGCAAATTCCTCTCTCAGCAGGAACGGTTTCAGTTTTGAGTGAAATTCGATGACGAAAATTAATATACTTCATCGTCTTTTTCTTTTCGTTTTTCTTTTGGTGGGAAAAAGCAACAAAAGCAACAAAGCCCTTCCCCGCCGCTACTATCCCCCTCCCCAACACACACACACACACTTCTGCCCCACCCCCCTCTTAGCCCCGACCTCCCAGACCCTTAATCCCAGTTAAAGCCAAACACAGAAAGCCGTTAAGTGTGTCCTTGTTAAAAGAGCAAAGGACATGAAAAAGTACCCAGAAGTACAACACAAAAAAACAAACAAACAAACACATACACAAACGCCCTCTTACCTAATTGAAAAAAAATCAAACCAAACAAATCAAACAACAACATCGACAGCAGCAGAAGCAGCAGCAACAGCAACACAAACAACAACAACAACAACAACAACAACAAACAACAAGAAAACCAGCAAAGCCTGGAAGATTAAAAGGCAGGCGTCCGAATTGTTTGTGGACATGTTCTTTGGGGGCCTTTATTTTGGCGGCAGCAGACGAGAGGCAGCCGAGTCCATTTCCTGGAGCTCAATGATTTTCTACAGAGCCTGCTGGCTTTTTTGGCTGCCTGTCAGCCTGACCTGCCGCATGTTAATAAATCTGCCCTCTGGCCCCAGACACTGAGTTTTGATTGAGAGAGAGAGAGAGAGAGAGAGAGAGAGAGAGAGAGAGAGAGAGAGAGAGAGAGAGAGAGAGACACACACACACACACACACACACACACACACACACACACACACACACACACACACACACACACACACACACAGATAGAGACATACACACACACACACATACACACACACACACATTCACACACACACACACACACACACACACACACACACACACACACACACACACACACACACACACACACACACACACACGCACGCACGCACGCACGGACGCACGCGCGGAAATCAATTAATGTGAAAAGTAAAAGGAGGAAAGGTGGAGGAGAGAACTGCAGAAAGATGTAATTCGAGTGACACAGAGGGAGCCGTCCAGTGCCAAACTACCCCTATCTTTCACTCCGTCACGAAACACGCACCACCCCGTGCCCGCCTCCTTCCCCTCTCTCCTTCCCCCCCCTCCGCCACTCTTCCCCTTCCTCTATCAAGTTAGCGCAGAAAAATATATGCTGAGAAAGCTCCCCCTGCTCTTTGATTTCTTCTGACGGTCCTTTTGTCTTCTTCTTCTTCTTCTTCTTCTTCTTCTTCTTCTCTTCTTCTTCTTCTACTACTACTACTTCTTCTTTCTTCTTCTTCTTCTTCTTCTTCTTCTTCTTCTTCTTGGTCATCTTTCTCTTTCGTCTTCTTGTTTCTTGTTCTTGTTGTTCTTGTTCTCTCTTCTCCTCTCTCCTCCTCCTCATTTTGTTCTTCTCCTTCTTTTCTACTTCTTCTTCTTCTTCAGCATTATGCCCTTCTTCCTCCTTCTCTTCTTTAAAAACTTTCCTCTTGTTTTTATTCGTGTTGTTGTTGTTGCTGCTGCTGCTGTTGTTGTTGTTGATATCGTTGTTGTTGACCTTCTTCTTAGTCCTTCCCATCATTCTGGTCTTCTGCTTGTGTCAGTGGCGTTCTTTTTTTTTTTTTTTTCCCTCCTCCTCCTCCTCCTCTTCCTCCTCATCAGTACTCCCATGTGTTGGTGTCGTTTTCGCTCTTTTTCCTCCTCCTCTTCTTCTTCTTCGTCTCCTTCTTCCTCCTTCTCTTCTTCCCTGTGTTGGTGTTATTCTCGTTTTTTCTCCTCCTCCTCCTCTTCTTCTTCTTTCTTCTTTTTTTCTTCCTCCCTCCTCCTCTCTTCCTCATCCTGCTCCTCCTTCTCCTACTCTTGTCTTCCACATGTTTGTTGTTCCAGTGAGCCTTCTCCCTCAATCACAGCTTCGGATTATGCTGAGGTGTCAAGGATCAAATGACCCATTTCTAGAGGAACAACAACAAACAAACAAACAAACACGACGGATCAATTCTGAAAGCAATGGATCCACTTCAATTTATTTCAGGCTCAGGCGTATTTTGTGACAGAGAGGGGAGGGAAAGGGAGGGGGAAGGTGGGTGTGTGTGTGTGTGTGTGTGTGTGTGTGTGTGTGTGTGTGTGTGTGTGTGTGTGTGTGTGTGTGTGTGCTGCCACTGGAAAGGATGAGAGCTGCCGTGTTCTAATTAGAACTTACAGCAGCCACTGGAATCAGACAGTGCCATGCACCCCCACGCCACCGGTGTCTCCTTCTGTAACCGCCACCGATCGCTGATCGATGAGGACCTCACGGACCCCGCCGGTCAAGCACCACTCGTCGCTCGGAAAACAGAGTGCGCTAATGAGACGGGGGGCATCAACACTCTGACGCCCTCTGTTAACATCCACCTCCTCCTCCTCCTCCTCCTGCTGCTGCTTATTTCCTCCCCCCTGCCACCCCCCACCCTCCCGCTCCTCCTCTCTTTCGTCTTCTTTCTTTCTTTTCCTGTCTTCTCTTCTCTTTCCTCGTCGTCCTCTTCTTCTCCCTCCCTCTTCTCTTCCTCTTCTTCTTCTTCTTCCCCCCCTCCCTCTCCTCATCTTCTTCTCCCTCGTCCTGGTCTTCTTCTCCTCTGTTCTCGTCTTTTTTCTCTTCCTTCTCCTCCTCCTCCTCCTCGTCCTCGTCCTCGTCGTCATCTTCCTACTCGCCTTTTCCCCTCTGCTTTCTGGCCTTCTTCTTTCTCTCTCTCCCCTTTCTGGTTTTTGTCTTTCTTTCTCTCTCTCTTCTGGCCCTCTTCTTTCTCTCTCTCCCCTTTCTGGTTTGTCTTTCTTTCTCTCTCTCTTCTGGCTTTCTTCTTTCTCTCTCCCCCTTTTCTGGTTTGTCTTCTCTCTCTCTCTCTCTCTCTCTCTCTCTCTCTCTCTCTCTCTCTCTCTCTCTCTCTCTCTCTCTCTCTCTGGTTTTTCTTCTTTCTCTCTCTCCCCTTCTGGGTTTGTCTTTCTTTCTCTCTCTCTTCTGCTTTCTTCTTTCTTCTCCCTTCTCTGGTTTGTCTTTCTTTCTCTCTCTTTCTTCTGGCTTTCTTCTTTCTTTCTCTTTCTCCCCTTTCTGGTTTGTCTCTCTTTTTCTCTCT
>JADBJO010000469.1:220315-237815 GCA_016801955.1 Conus betulinus | reverse complement strand
TTCTTTATCTTAGGTTGACAGCATAAAGACTGGGGTGGGGGGTGGGGGGGGTTGAGGAGAGGTCATTGCCTTCTTTGCTTTAGTTTGACAGCATAAAGACTGGGGTGGGGGTGGGGGATGTAAACGAGAGGTCATTGTCTTCTTTATTTACTTAGTTTGACAACATAAAAAGCTTGTTTTTTATGTGCCATTGCATTTTTTTTTTATCTTAGTTTGGTGGCATAAAAAGCTTGTTTTGCTAATGAAATGATACTTTTTTTTTTTTTTTTTTTTTTTTTTACTGCACCGTAGGTTGACGGCATAGAAAGCTTGGATGACGCCTTCTTTACGACACAATTGACGGCGTTAAAAGCTAGTGAGTGTTGTTGAGAGGACGTTTTCTTTTTTCCTATGACTTGTTGGCACGGCAGACTTGTGTATGTTGATGAGAACATAGCGCCATCTGGCCCCAGATGTTGTCAGCAGAAAGTGAACAAGATGCAAAGCATATAAACTTACTCCCAGTACAGGAGTACAACAAAAAGAAAATATATACATATATATAACTCAGTCACTATAGCACCTTCTCCCCGTTTAGTGGTAGAAATTTTGTATGTAAGAGAGAGAAAAGAAAAAAAAAATGCTCTCCCCGGTGGGGAAAATGAACCACGATCTCCTGCGTGACAAGCGGGGTTACTAACCATTGTACCACCGAGGATTTACACATGTTGCTTAAACATAAGCTTATAAACCGTAATTACTTAAATTGTACTTAACAAAATTATCATTTATAGCCGTTAGTAACAGCTATTCTGGTAAAATAAAAACATCGGGCATCATCCGTGACGCATAATGAATATACCTACACAATTTTCACAAAGATCGACCCAGAAGTTTTGTCTGGAGCGTGTGGAGCACATTTTGACCACAGACACACAGACAGACAGACACACAGACAGCATTTCTTCGTGTCCATTGTAAAGTGCTCCCTGTTCTATAAGAAGTGGCAGTACAGAAGAGGAAAACAGCATGCAGCAGGAGACGGCATGATAGTAATTAGCGCTGCAATCAGTGGGGATGAGGCTAGTGTTGGCTGATGCCATGACGTCAGACATCGCCGTCAAGCTGGCTTTTGGAATGGATAGAGCCACTCATAAACAGTTATGTCAATGGCTTGATTAACTAATTGCTGAATGATCGCGCAGATGAGCACTTTGCGCGATAACGAGCAGAGAGAGAGAGAGAGAGAGAGAGAGAGAGAGAGAGAGAGAGAGAGAGAGAGAGAGAGAGAGAGACCGACAGACCGACAGACAGACAGACAGACAGACAGACAGCACCTTAACGGAAGCAGTGATGAAGAGCCGTAGACCAATCACACCGCTGTCCCCCATCTTTTCTCTATGCTCAATCACCGAGATGTCTCCTTCCCTCCCTATGTGACCACTCCCCTCCCCGCCCCCACCACCGCTCTGTCTCCCTCTGTCTGTCTGTCTCTGGCACTCCTCCCTCGTCCACCCCCTCCCCCTCGCTTCCCCCCCCCCCCCTCCTCTTCCGCCTCAGCTCTGCTGCACAACACAGCAGGGAGAATGGCGGGCAGCCTGGCTGTGGGGAAATGGCTTCACGTTTTCATTCTCTCTGCCAGGTTCCGACTGTGCCAATTATAAAGGCTTCAGTGAGGTGGTAAAAAGTGCAGCAAGAAAACACGAAGGGGTGATGATGGTGGTGGTGGTGGTGGTGGTGGTAGTTGGGGGTGGGTGGGTTGAGGGGAGAAGGTAGATAGGTGGATAGATCGATCGATCGATCGAGAGAGAGAGAGAGAGAGAGAGAGAGAGAGAGAGAGAGAGAGAGAGAGAGAGAGAGAGAGAGAGAGAGAGAGTAAAGAGAGAGAGAGAGAGAGCAGAGAGAGAGGAGAGGGGAGAGAGGAGAGAGAGATGAGAGAGCCTGTTGAGGAGAGTCCCCTCCTTGCCCTGCCTGATCCAGAGAGAGCCTGATGAGAGGCCCTGCATGATCCAGAGAGTTGCCTGATGGACCCTCCTTGCCCTGCATGATCCACCCTGTTGCTGATGGTCCCCTCCTTGCCCTGAGAGAGACGATGGTCCCCCTTTGAGCCTGATGGTCCCCTCCTTTGCCCTGATGATGAGCCTGTGAGAGAGACCCCTCCTTGCCCTGAGCATGAGAGCCTGTTGCCTGATGGAGAGAGAGAGCCCTGCATGATCCACCCTGTTGCCTGATGGACCCTCCTTGCCCTGCATGATCCAGCCTGTTGCCTGATGGACCCCTCCTTGCCCTGCATGATCCAGCCTGTTGCCTGATGGACCCTCCTTGCCCTGCATGATCCAGCCTGTTGCCTGATGGACCCCCTTGTCCTGCATGATCCCTGCCTGATCCATGGACCCTCCTTGCCTGATGATCCACCCTGTTGCCTGATGGACCCTCCTTGCCCTGCATGATCCAGCCTGTTGCCTGATGGACCCTCCTTGCCCTGCATGATCAACCTGTTGCCTGATGGACCCTCCTTGCCCTGCATGATCCAGCCTGTTGCCTGATGGACCCTCCTTGCCCTGCATGATCCACCCTGTTGCCTGATGGTCCCCTCCTTGCCCTGCATGATCCACCCTGTTGCCTGATGGTCCCCGCCTTGCCTGCATGGACCCTGTTGCCTTGGACCCTCCTTGCCCTGCATGATCCAGCCTGTTGTGTCATGGCCGTGCCTGATGGACCCTCCTTGCCCTGCGCCACGTCGCTTGCCCTCCTCCCACATCTACTCTACCCATCTCCTCCCCTCCCTAACCTACCACCCACGTCCCACCCCCCTCCCTTCCACAGCCTTTTTATTTGCCTGTCTGCTGCCTATCTGTCTCTGTCTATCTATCTATCTATCTATCTATCTATCTATACCTATCTATCTATCTATCAATCTATTATCTCTCTCTATTAATCAATCATATCTCTATACATATCTATCTGTCTGCCTGCCTGCCTGCCTATCTATCTACTATGTCCATCTATCTATCTACCTGTCAATGAATGAATGAATGAATGAATGAATTAATCAATTTATCTATCTATCTATCTATCTATCTATCTATCTGTGTCTCTGCCTGCTGGCTGCCTCTCTGCCTGTCTGTCTGCCTGCCTCTCTGCCTGTCTGTCTGTAAATATACTTAAAAAGAACCTGAAAGATGAAGTTTCCTGAAAGATGAAGTTTCAAGGATCTTGTCTTTGACTCAGCTTCTTTGTGTTAACAAATCTACTCAAACGTCGATAAAACAAGATAACCGTTATCCCTAGGGGAGGTTAAAGCAGGAAATCCGTTGTCATTATGTTCAGTAATTGTTGTTTTAAACATTAATTTCTTTTTTTTATGCACCAGAAATGGTAATCAGGAAGTAGCTGCTGTAGTGATTGTTCAGGATGTTGTCGTCGGAGCCCTGGCGTCGGGCAGTCTGATGATGAACAGAACGTGTTGTTTTGTCTTGCTATCGATATACTCATTTCAGCTCACGAGTTTTGCATGTTTAAAGAAAACTTTGTTTCTCTATGAGAGCAAAATGTCTCGGTCACTTCAGAACCTTGCCAGCACAACAAGTTTTTGTTCCTGACAGCAAAAGGGTCCTTCATCTGAGTGTTGTTGTTATTGGAGAGCCTGTTGTTTTTGAGGACTTAATACCCTCTTCGCCATAGAGTTTTGGCAGCATTAAAGAACTTTTTGATGACGGCGTTTTTATGCGGCAACCAATGATGGAATCTCACACAGCAGTGTGTAATCCAGCCTGTGTCAACTGGTAGTGCGCACGGGGGTCTTGGTGACCTCGTTACCGCGCGGGATAAAAAGTGCAAAGTTGCGTTAACTGTGCCTGTTTTGCATCAAGCTTGCTGGCGACACAAGATGTGTAAAATGAAAAATTCTTTTTTCCCGTGCAAGAGCAGTCTCTCAAGTGAGTTTTATGCCCCTTCTTTTGGCTGTTTAAGCGCGGGGTTGGTTACTGTCAGCCCTTTTCTCACCATGCCACCACGAAGAAAACTTAGCACCTTTGACAAAACCAGGGCGATTGCGTGGATACAAGATGGCATTGCAAAGGCTGAAGTGGCGCGACGACTTGTGTGCATCATTCAGTTATTGTTAGACTGAATCAGCGTTTTAGGGCGACCAACAGCGTTGAAGAGAGGCCACGGTCAGGTCGGCCTAGGCAGACTACTCCCAGAGAAGATCGTTTCATCGAGAGGCAGGCCCTATTGCAGCGGGATACCACTTCCACCAGCATCCAAAGGCAGCTTCGTATGGCAAATAACACCATCCTCAGCCGTCAAGCCATACGAAACCGTCTTCACCACTTCGGCCTCAGATCACGTCGCCCAGCTGTTCGACCACGACTGCTAGCAGCCCATAGGCTGGCTCGCCGAGCTTTCTGCCATCGTCATGTGAGATGGAACCAACAACAGTGGTCCCAGGTCCTCTTTTCAGATGAGTCGCGGTTTAGTCTTGAACACAATGACGGCCGAACTAGAGTTTGGAGGCGTGTTGGTGAACGTTACATTGATGCAGCTGTTCGCCCAGACCAGGGCCTTTGGGGAGGATCTGTTATGGTATGGGGTGCCTTCAGCCTCCACCACAAGACACCACTCTACCATATTGATGGAAACCTCACAGGCATCCGCTATCGGGATGAAATCCTGGCGCGCTTTCGTGTTTCCGACCATGCAACGGATAGGACCCCATGGCAGTCTTCCAAGACGACAATGCTCGGCCACATAGGGCCCGGGTGGCCGAAAACTTCATTGTGCAGGCCGGCATCAACATGATCTTCCCGGCGTATAGTCCCGACCTCAATCCCATCGAGCATATGTGGGATGAGTTGGGGAGACGTGTGAAGGAGAACCATCCACCTCCCAGAGACCGCCAGGATCTCTTCCAAATGCTGCAACTGGAATGGCAGAGAATCCCTCAGAGGGTCATCAGAACACTGGTCAACTCGATGAGGAGTCGCTGCGTGGAATGTCTCGCCAATGGCGGTGGCCACACCCACTATTGAAATGATTTTGTGAACTGAACAGATTTTGCGAACTTTGATTTCGACCCATCCTCTGTTTAATTGTCTGTAAATCAACAACCGTTCATTCGATCCCAATGAAATTCAATGTACGTTGGAACAAGATAATGAATTAAATCTGTTCCCAATACAGACCTTAACGGCATAAAAAGCTCATTTATTTTTGTCTGTTTGTTTCATTTTTAACCAGAAGATATTGCCTTCTTCACTCCAGTTTACGACATTTTATTTTTCATTTAACGAGAACCTTCTTTACCCTGATTTACAGCATAGAAAACACAGTCTTTGAAATAGGTTTTTTTTTTTTAAACGAGATCTATTTTACCCAGCATAAAAGCATATTTTAAAAAAATAAAGTTTTTTTTTTTAAACGAGAAGATATGGGTTTCTTTTACCGCAGATTCACAGTATAAAATGCTTATTTTCCGAGGAGACGTTGCCTTCCTTACCTTCTTTTGACGCCACAAAAAGGTTGAGCTGTTTACCAGAAGATATTGCCTTTCTAAAAACCACAGTTTGACGCCATAAAAAGGTTGATCTGTTTACGAGAAGATATTGCCTTTTTTAAAACCATAGTTTGACGCCATAAAAAGGTTATCCGCTTTTGTTTTTTGTCATAGTGTAAACACGGCATAAACAGCTTGTTTTGCTGAAGAAAGGACATTGTCTTTTCAAATATTATATATTGTTGGCATGAATCGCTGAATTTTCTTTTCGAGATATGACATTCTTTATCGTAGTCTGACGGCATAAAACGCTTGTTTTTGTTTGTGAGACAATGTGGCCTTTTTTTTTTTTTTTTTTTTTTTTTAACCTTACTTTGACGGCCTACAAAGCTTGTTTTGTTTGTGAGACAATGTGGCTTTTTTTTTTTTTTTTTTTTTTTTTTTTACCTTACTCTGACGGCCTACAAAGCTTGTTTTGTTTTTGAGAGACAGCGTGGCCTTCTTTACCTTACTATGACGGCATATAAAAGCTGTTTTTGTTTACGAAAGGATCTTGCCTTCCTAGCTTTATTTGTTGGCTTAAAAAACGGCCTTCTTTATAAGAAAATGTAGTTTTCTTTACCGACGATTGATCGCATGAGAAAGTTTGTTTTGTTTACGAGAAAACAATGTCATCTCGCCCAACAGTTGTCAATAGAAGGTTAAAAACAAAGCAAGACAAAAACCTACAAAAAAAACACAACAGCAAAAAACAAACAAAACGAAACGAAACAAACAAAACACCCCCCCCCCCCCCCCCACACACACACACACACACACAAAAAACAGCATTAATGCTGTAATGACTAGAAGCAAGACAGTGATTGTTTGATATGACGTCATACGCCGACGTCAAAATCGCTTCTAGACTGGTGGCGGACACTAATAAACAGTGACGTAAATGGCTGGATTAGTTAATTTTATGATAATCGCACGCATGCGCAGTTTAAGCTACTAAGAGAGCGAGAGAGAGAGACAGAGAGAGAAAAGATAAGGAAAAAGGGAAAGAGGGAAAGGATTCACGGGGGGGGGGGGGGGTAGTGAGGAAATAATAACAGTGATGTGGTAGTATAAGTTTCCTCAATATTATTGTTTGAGTATTTTGCCATGATTTAGCCTTTTCATCATTGATTATTCCCTAAGACCCCACCTCCACCACCACCCCACCCTCCAGCCCCACCCCGGCCTCATTACTCTGCTCCTCGTTTCTTGCTTCTTAACTCACATGCTCTGTCTGTACGTAAAGTCACGTGCTTTGTCTGTACGTAAAGTCACGTGCTTGTCTGTACGTAAAGTCACGTGCTTTGTCTGTACGTAAAGTCACGTGCTCTGTCTGTACGTAAGTCACGTGCTTTGTCTGTACGCAAAGTCACGTGCTTTGTCTGTACGTGAAGTCACGTGCTCTGTCTGTACGTAAAGTCACGTGCTTTGTACGTAAAGTCACGTGCTTTGTCTGTACGTAAAGTCACGTGCTCTGTCTGTACGTAAAGTCACGTGCTCTGTCTGTACGTAAAGGGAGAGAAAAACGCCGTTGTCTCCACAGAGTTTTTGGAGCATAACAAGATTGTTTTGTTCATGACATCACAAGGGTTTCATCCCCTCAAAACTGTCAGCATGAAAAATCTCAAATGGTAAGAGGACATGATAAACTCTTAACATTAGAAGTTTATTGGAATGAAAATCAACAACAAACAAAAAAACAAACAAAGTTGTTTATAATAGCATCATTCCTCCTTCAACTTTCGCATTTGTTTATAGCGGCATTATTCTATGTCAACTTTCATATTTATCAGCGTGAAATTCTTGTTTTGGTATTGACAGCATAATGTTCTCATTATTTCAGTTTCTTGGCAGGAAAATAAAAAAAAAAACAACAACAGCAACAAAAACGTGATTTATGACGGCAAAATGCTTTGCTCAAATCAAAAGTTTTTCTTTAGCATAAAAAAGTTTGCTTTTGATGACAATACTGTTCTTTTTACAGATGAGAATTTTGTCAGCTTAAAAAGCTTGTGTTTGACTATGAGGCTGCATTGACTCTATGTCAGCATATAAAACTTGTTCACGAAAGTAAATTCTTTCAACACTCACACTCGTGCAGTCAGGAGAGCATAATGTCATCGCCACCCCGGAGTTGCCATTTTATGAAACAGTGTTTAATGACAGTGCAACTCCGGTCTCGTCTCCCTTCTTCGATTTAAAAAAAAAGATTTTTTTGTTTGAGGGAGACTAACGTTACTACCTCCATTTTAGCTTGTCTGCCCCTGACGTTTGTTTATGTCAGAGAAGTGTAATATTTACCGTAGTTTTTTTGTGGCATAAAAAGCTTGTTCATCAGACAACAATTGCTTTTCTGCTCTCGTCCGCCTTTCTCTGTCATCTAAAAAAGCTTGTTTTGTTGATGCGAGTCTAACACTATCTTGGCCCCAAACGTCAGCAGAAAAGACGAGCAACGACTGGCCATTAGCGTTATTGCTGCAAGGAAGAAAAGAAAGGAGACTGTCATTGTCTGAAAGTGATGCCATCATCCGTCGCCGTGCGGATCGCTTTGGGAAACTGGATTGTGGGGAGACACTAGCACACCGTTCTGTTCCTGGACTGACAAGCGAGAGCAGTTCATAACTGACGGAGAGTGTGAGAGAAAATAAAATCGGAATTCGCGGCCTATGTAGGCCGTTGACATTTCTGAGCAGAAAGAGAGAGGAGAGATGGAGAGGGAGAAGAGGAGAGGAAAGGACAAGGTAGGGGAGGAGAGACAAGAAGGGAAACGGAGGGAGAAAAGAAGGAAAGGAAAGAGCAGAGAGAGAGGGAGGGAGGAGAGAGAGGGGAGTGAGAAGGAAGAAGAGGAGAGGAGAGGAACGGGGCAGAGAGAAGAAGGGAAACGGAGTGAAGACAGAAGGAAAAGGGAAGAGAGAGAGAGAGAGAGAGAGACAGAGAGAGAGAGAGAGAGAGAGAGAGAGAGAGAGAGGGGAGAGAGAGAGGGAGAGAGGGGAGAGTCGAGAGAGGGAGGGAGAGAGAATAGAGAGAGAGAGAGAGAGAGAGAGAGAGAGAGAGAGAGAGAGAGAGAGAGAGAGATAGAAAGAGGAAGGGAGAAGGGGGAGAAGAGATGAGAAAGGAAAGGAGAGGAAGATAAAGGAAGGAAAGGAGAGAGAGAGAGGAGAGAGAGAGAGAGAGGAGAGAGAGAGAGAGTGATAGAGAGAGAGAGAGAGAGAGCAGAACGAGGCTAGGGGTGTGTGCGAAGAGTGTGGTGGGGGGGGGGGGGGGGGGGGGGGGGGCTAGAAGAAATTAAAAACCAAACATGGTCTGCTACAATGTGCACAATTTAATCACACGTGGCCTCTTGTGCTTCGCAGAGTGTCAACTAACGGACAATGATTTGACAGTTTTTTGCGGTGCGGACTCCTCATCTTTCCGTGGAGTCAGTGCTGTGTTCTGCGATGTGTGTTCTGCTTGTCCAGTGGAATAAACCGATGGCAGAATATATCAGAGAAAAAACGGGTGGGGGTGGGTGGGTGAGTATGGTGTAGGGTGGAGAGGGCTGAAGGGAATGGTGTAGAGGTGGGGAAGGAGGGGGGATTGGTGGGCGGATGGACATTAGTGGTCTAGGGACTACAAAACCCATGGAAGGACCAGTTGACCGATCCGGTCAAGGAAAAAAAAAAGTGTTTTCAGCATATAGAAAAAATGCGAAATGTCAACTTTCATATCACCAGAAATTCTGAAGATTCCAGGGACAATAATTGACGGAATCGATAAAAAATTAATTCGTTGCAATAGTTTCACAGTGTTCACGTTCATTTGGAAATTTGTGTACTAATTTTGCTCAACAGATCATTGATCCGCTGTCTGTCTGATCCGGATCGTGCTCAAGGATCCGCACCCCAAAAATATAACGGACTCGTCCGTTGTCATCCTCGATCTCTTTGCACCAAACGTGGTGAAAATCGGAACAGTAGATTTTGCGTAATCTTGCTCTCTCTCTCTCTCGTCTCTCTCCTCTCTCTCTCTCTCTCTCTCTCTCTCTCTCTCTCTCTCTCTCTCTCTCACACACACACACACACACACACACACACACACACACACACACACACACACACACACACACACACACACCCACACCGACCGACATGCATGAAAACGTAACCTCTTTGGTGCATGGCTAAAGATAGATCTGAACTTGTTGCTTTTTAGGGTGAAAACAGTCAGGCGCACGACTTCATCGATTGTGTGAACCCCCATACGCTTGGCTGGTCTGTGTCACGCTCACTGATTTTATATCGGTTGTATGAATCACACACACGCCTGGTTGCTCAGTGTGCGTGCATGTAGAGTGCAGGCCTGGATTCAGCGTGGATAAAGCGTCCTGCAGACAACGGAAAACTACAGAACAAAGAGAAGAACAAAGAGTGTACTTAACATGGCCTGCATCCAGGCCGACTATTCATTCATATTTCACCGCCATCTACATTCATCCCTTTTCAGATGCACCCTTGACAACCGCTCTCTCTCTCTCTCTCTCTCTCTCTCTCTCTCGTCTCTCTCCCTCTCTGTTGTTGTGTGTTGTGTTGTGTGTGTGTGTGTGTGTGTGTGTGTGTGTGTGTGTGTGCGTGCGTGCATGTGTGTGTGAGTGTGTGTGTGTGTGTGTGTGTGTGTGTGTGTGTGTGTACACGTGCGCACGTACATGCGTGCGCACGTGCATGTGTGTGTGTTCGTGCGCGCGCGTGCGTGTTTAACCGTGTGTGCGGGAGCAGAGCGGTTGGATAACCGTAGTGTTTTGTTCCATATTGACAACTGCAATGAAAGATGGGATGACGTCATGTGGACATTAAGCCATTTCATGCTGCATCCCTCTTTCTCTTTTCTTTTTTTTTTTTGTTTGTCTGTCCTGTCTGTCTGTCTGTCTGTGTCTCTGGCCGTCTGCCTCTCTGTTTGTTTGTGTCGGTCTTTGTCTGTCTGTCCCTGTCTCTCTGTCTCTCTCTTCCCCTCCCTCAACTGATTTCACGCTGCATCTCTTTCTTATGTTTTGTCTTTTTTGTCTGTCTTTCTGTCTGTGTCTGTTTTTCTGTACTATGTTTGTCTTTTTTGTCTGTCTCTTTCTGTCTGTGTCTGTTTGTCTGTCTCTATCCCTGCCTGTCTGTCTGTCTGTTTGTCTTGTCTGTCTTGTCTGTTTCTGTCTCTGTCTATGTCTGTCTGTCTCTGTCTCTCTCACTCCACTCCTGAACTCGCCTGTCTAAAAGAACCCTTAAAACTGAAACACGTCTGAGGGAAAGAGAAAGGTAAACAGTAGAAGCCGAGGCACGTGCGCGCGCGCGCGCGCGCGCGCGCGCACACACACACACACACACACACACACACACACACACACACACACACACACACACACACACAGAGTCATTGCGGCGAGAGTTAAAAGAGAAAAGGTTAAGAAAAGAACAGTCTGTTCATCAATATTTGATATATTTGTAGTGCTAAGATCTCGCTAGAGAGAGAGAGAGAGAGAGAGAGAGAGAGAGAGAGAGAGAGAGAGAGGAGAGAGAGAGAGAGAGAGAGCAACTCTCTTTGTATAGAGAGAGAAAGAAGAGAGAGAACCAATGATATTTGTTGCAAGGGAAAAGAAAGCATGGAAAAAAAATAGTCATGAGAGAGAGATTGAGAGAGAGAGATAGAGAGCGAGAGAGAGAGAGAGAGAGAGAGAGAGAGAGAGAGAGAGAGAGAGAGAGAGAGAACTCTCTTTGTATAGAGGGAGAAGAAGAGAAGCTAAAGAAAAAGAAGAAAAAAAAAAACGTTTTTATATCAATATTGGAATATTTGCTATGCTGGAGTCTTTGGCCAGCAATGTCTGCGTGTGGCTGTTGAGCGGCTCCCATCAACCCCCATTTTCAGGGGAGCTAAGTGTGGTTGTAGCCAAAGCAAAGATGGTTAATGAACCATTCTGTGTTTCAGGGCCAGGGTCATTTTTCAGAGGAACGTTACGACGCCATCTTGTGTCCCTCTCTGCCCTTCTCCCCCCCCCCCCCCCTCCACAACACCATCCTCCCCCCTTCCCCCATAACTCACAGGGTGATAGATCGTTGAGAAAAGAAAAAAAAATGCGGTGATTGTAATGTGAACGAAGTGGGTGATCAGTTCCATTTTGTGGTTAAGTGCCCTCCCACACACACACACACACACACACACACACACACACACACCACACACACACACATATATATATATATTTTTTTTTTTTTCTTCTTCATCGAAACGAATCGGAAAGCCCAGAGGTACAGTCTTACATCTTTAGCTACTTCCAAATCGATATCTGAAGATTCCGTGTTTAATCTTTGTGATTTTTTTTTTTTTCTGGAAGTTTCTGGTAATGTGGCTAATAGATTAAGGGTACATAGCCGATGGTTTTGATTTTTTTTGGGCCTTGTTTTAAGAGATAGTTTGCATTACCTTCAAGCAAACGTAGGGTGTGCGTTAATTGCACTTTCCGTCACCATTTTGATCTTACGAGTGTTTCTCCCCCTGAAATAATTTGGACGAGTACTTCTGTGGTCTCTGATTATTCATTACTGCGCTGTCTTCATTTTGTTCTCTCTCTCTCTCTCTCTCTCTCTCTCTCTCTCTCTCGTCTCTCCACTCTCCTCTCCCTCCCTCTCTCTCTCTCTCTCTCTCTCTTTTTTTTTTTTTTTTTTTTTTTTGTCCAAGCAGCTGTTCGAGGGAATGTCTGCTGAATTGTCTGAGTTCCCAATATTGAGCAAGGTGCTTCGCTTACATGTAGATAAATTACTATGGTGTTTGGTACACGTTTAAGTGTTGTCATGAATACATCAGCTATGCAGTATTTGTGACTTTTCATTGTTCATCTCTTCGAAGTTCATGGTGGTGACCATTCGCCCACTGTCATGATCCTGCAAACTCATCACCTCCCTCCACTCCCCACCTCCCTCCACTCCCCACCTCCTCCCTCCACCCCCACCCCCCCCCACCACCCACCCCCTCCACCCCCCTCCACTCCCACCCCCCCCTCCCTCCCCCCCACCCCCCTCCACATCCCACCTCCCTCCACCTCCACCCACCCCCCTCCACCCCCCCCACCTCCCTCCACATCCCACCTCCCTCCACCTCCCCCACCCTCCACCCCCCTCCCCCCCCCACCTCCCTCCACATCCCCACCTCCCTCCACCCCCCACCTCCCTCCACATCCCACCCCCCCCCTCCACCCCCCTCCACCCCCCACCCCCCCTCCCTCCACCTCCACCTCCCTCCACCCCCCACCTCCCTCCACATCCCACCTCCCCCCACCTCCCCCCCCCCTCCCCCACCCCCCCCACTCCACACCTCCCTCCACCTCCACCTCCCTCCACCCCACCCTCCCTCCACATCCCACCCCCCCCTCCCACATCCCCCCTCCACTCCCCCTCCTCCCTCCCCTCCCTCTACCTCCACCTCCACCTCCCCCTCCCTCCACCCCCACCACCTCCCTCCACATCCCCCCTCCCTCCACCCTCCACCTCCCTCCACCCCCCACCCCCACTCCCTCAACCCCACCTCCCCCCTCCACCCCCCCCCCTCCCCACCCCCCTCCCCCATCTCCACCTCCCTCCACCACCACCACCCTCCCCTCCACCTCCCACCTCCCTCCACCTCCTCCTCCACCACCTCCACCTCCCTCCACATCCCACCCTCCCCACCTCCACCTTCCCTCCACCCCCACCCCCCCTCCTCCCCCCCACCTCCCTCCACCTCCCCCTCCACCCCTCCCCCCCCACCTCCCTCCACATCCCACCTCCCTCCACTCCCCACCTCCCTCCACCCCCCCCTCCCTCCGCTCCCCACCTCCCTCCTCACCCCACCTCCCCCCTCCACTCCCTACCTCCCTCCACACCCCCCCTCCCTCCATCTACACCTCCCTCCACCCCACCTCCCTCCACACCCCCACCTCCCTCCACACCCCACCTCCCCCTCCCCCCCCCACCCCCCTCCACTTCCACCTCCCTCCACCCCCCACCTCCCTCCCCATCCCCCCTCCCTCCACCTCCCTCCCTCCACCCCCCACCTCCCCCCCCTCCACCCCCACCTTCCTCCCACTCCCCCCTCCCTCCACCTCCACCTCTCTCCACCCCCAGCTCCCTCCACCCCCCAGCTCCCTCCATCCCCACCTCCCTCCACCCACCTCCCTCCACTCCACTCCCTACCTCCCCTCCACCCCCCCCACCTCCCTCCACCCCCCACCCTCCACCCCCCACCTCCCTCCACCCCCACCTCCCTCCACCTCCACCTCCCTCCACACCACCCCCCCCTCCACATCCCACCACCTCCCTCCACACCCCACCTCCCCCCCCCCCCACCTCCCTCCACTCCCTACCTCCCTCCACTCCCCACCCTCCCTCCACCCCCACCTCCCTCCACCCCCCACCTCCCTCCACCCCCCCCTCCGTTCATCCCCACCTCCCTCCACCACCCACCTCCCTCCACCCCCACCCCTCCCTTCCACACCCCACCTCCCTCCACACCCCCCCCCCTCCACCCCCCCCACCTCCCTCCACATCCCCACCTCCCTCCACTCCCCCACCTCCCTCCCCTCCCCCCCACCCACCACCCGCCCTCCACCTCCCTCCCTCCACATCCCACCTCCCTCCACCTCCACCTCCCTCCCTCCCCCCACCCCCACCTCCCTCCAATCCCCCCTCCCCCCTCCCACCCCCCTCCACCTCCCCACCTCCCTCCACACCCCCACCTCCCCTCCACCCCCCACCTCCCTCCACTCCCCACCTCCCCCCCCACCCCCCCCTCCACTCCCCACCTCCCTCCACTCCCCACCTCCCTCCACCTCCCCCTCCCTCCCCCCCACCTCCCTCCACATCCCACCTCCCCCCTCCACCCCCCCTCCACTCCCCCCTCCCTCCCCACCTCCCACCTCCCTCCACTCCCCCACCTCCCTCCACCCCCCCACCTCCCTCCACACCCCACCCCCCTCCACCTCCACCCTCCCTCCACCCCCCACCTCCCTCCACACCCCCACCCTCCCCCCTCCCCCCCCCCTCCACTCCCCCACCCCCTCCACCCCCCCACCTCCCTCCACCCCCCACCTCCCTCCACACCCACCTCCCTCCACCCCACCCCCCTCCACCCCCACCTCCCTCCACATCCCACCTCCCTCCACCCACCTCCTCCACCACCCCCACCCCCCCCTCCACCAACCCCCCCCCTCTCCACCCCACCTCCCTCCATCCCCACCTCCCTCCACCCCCCACCTCCCTCCACACCCCACCTCCGTTCCCCCCCACCTCCCTCCACACCCCACCTCCCTCCACCCCCACCTCCCCTCACACCCCCCCACCTCCCTCCCTCACCCCCCACCTCCCTCCACCCCCCACCTCCCTCCACACCCCACCTCCCCTCCCCACCCCCCTCCCCACCTCCCTCCACACCCCCCACCTCCTCCACACCCCCACCTCCCTCCACCCCCCACCTCCCTCCACCCCCCACCTCCCTCCGCTCTCCACCTCCCTCCGCCCCCCCTCCCTCCGCTCTCCACCTCCCTCCACACACCCCCCTCCCTCCACCCCCCCTCCCTCCACCCCCACCACCCTCCCTCCACCCCACCTCCCTCCACTCCACCCCCACCCTCCCTCCACCCACCTCCCTCCACCTCCCTCCACTTCCCTAAATGAAGTGGAGGGAAATGAACATCGTTCGTTGTGTGTGAAAACGGCAACTGGTTTTTCATATTAATTTAATGAGTCAGTCTGTAACCACAGCTGAGAGATATGGCCTTTGGATAATAAAATGCCTTGAATTTACATGTTCCACAAGCTGGACATGACGTTAGCTGTGATGACCGAGTTCACCTCTGCAGTGACAGATGGTAAGATTAATGTCATAGCGGCCGGGAGCCCTGGGAACAAGCAATGCCCACACCGCTGTGCCATGGACAAAAGCTTGATATGTACATGGACACGGAGTGAAGGCCATAGCAGTGGTGAGGGGGAGAACTGGAAGCAGAGAATGGGTGGATAGGGTGGGATGGGGATGAATGGGAGATAGGAGGCGCACGGTAAAAGGTGTGATTAACGGCCCCTTTGAACACAGTCTCTTAAGAAGAAACTGACAGCCTTACCCTGTGTGGTGAGAGTAACGCCCCTTTGAACGCAGTCTCTTAAGAAGAAACTGACAGCCCTTACCCTGTGTGGTGAGAGTAACGCCCCTTTGAACGCAGTCTCTTAAGAAATGAAACTGCCAGCCCTAACCCTGTGTGGTGAGAGTAACGCCCCTTTGAACACAGTCTCTTAAGAAGAAACTGCCAGCCCTAACCCTGTGTGTGTGAGAGTAACGCCCCTTTGAACACAGTCTCTTAAGAAGAAACTGCCAGCCCTAACCCTGTGTGGTGAGAGTAACGCCCCTTTGAACAGAGTCTCTTAAGAAGAAAAACTGCCAGCCCTAACCCTGTGTGGTGAGAGTAACGCCCCTTTGAACACAGTCTCTTAAGAAGAAACTGCCAGCCCTAACCCTGTGTGGTGAGAGTAACGCCCCTTTGAACACAGTCTCTTAAGAAGAAACTGCCAGCCCTAACCCTGTGTGGTGGAGAGAGTAACGCCCCTTTGAACACAGTCTCTTAAGAAGAAACTGCCAGCCCTAACCCTGTGTGGTGGAGAAACGCCCCTTTGAACACAGTCTCTTAAGAAGAAAACTGCCAGCCCTAACCCTGTGTGGTGAGAGTAACGCCCCTTTGAACACAGTCTCTTAAGAAGAAAACTGCCAGCCCCTAACCCTGTGTGGTGAGAGTAACGCCCCTTTGAAACAGAGTCTCTTAAGAAGAAACTGCCAGCCCTAGCCTTGTGTGGTGAGATTAACGCCCTTGTGACCAGAGTCCTTAATGTAAGGCCTCCAGCCTATCCACATAAGACACGTTACATGACATTGTTTATGCTACTGAAAATGAATGAAAGAATAGAAACATTTTCAAAGAAAGGATGCTCATTTGGCGATGTGACGGACCGTTTCCCGTCCAGTCACAAATTTTTGTGCAACCGGGGCTAACGGAAGGTAGTCGTCTGGAAGCTGGTGAAAAGTTTACGTGACTGCTGCTCACCTGCGCACCGTTTAAAGTCGGGTGAGTTGAACCGGTTAGGCAGTCTCTGCAGTGATTCCGGCAACGCAACTATCCGGGCAGTCAGGTATTTATCATTCAATGTTTATTTATTAGCAAACCGAAACCGTATTCCCGTTTAGGAGCGACTGAAACTTCCTCAGCGCACTTGTGAAGGATTTGTATTTTTTGTTGTGTTCTGTTATCCTATGACTTGATAGGGTAGCAAAACGAAATGCTGTCGGAAAACATGAATAGAAGAAGTGAGTGTTAAAAAGAAGTGGTCTTCAGAAAAAAAAAAATTTTTTTTGTGACTTAATTAGTTATGAACTTCATGATGAAAAAAAAGGTTTGATGTGGTTTGCGAGAAGAGGGAGAGTTTTGATGCTATGGATAATAAGCTCCCAGAGTGAGCGACAGAGACTTGATATATGTATGTTTTGATTTTGATGTGGATGAGTATTTAATTCAATTCACTCTTGATATGAATATTGATAGTTGTGTGTGTTGGTAAAAAGAGTGTGTGTGAAATCTTTCCTTTCATATATTGAAGTAGTTGAATCTTTTGGAAAAAAAAAAAACTTTTAAAATCTGGTGATTATATGAATTGAAATGAACATTCTCTTGTCGAAGAAAAGAAATGAATATTTGTGACATGACGAAAGACATTCATAGTTTGATGAAAAGTAATCATTAATTGTGTGTAATGAATTGTATTCATGGTTTATTGAAGAGGGTCTAGGTGGGAATCCTTTCCCCAATTTGGAAACTAGATTCGGAAAGGTTATATTGAAATCCTTTCCTGTGTAGTGCTGTGATTCCGGAAAAGGGAATGTTTGTAGTGTTATGATTCCGGAAAAGGGAATGTTGTTGTGTTATGATTCCGTAAAAGGGAATGTTGTAGTGTT